>CM065654.1:20157397-20367397 GCA_033220385.1 Triplophysa yarkandensis | reverse complement strand
AGTTATGCAGACTGTGGTATCCTCTAACACATACCAGCAGTGTGGTTATTTATGGGGAAGTGTAAACACAGATGAGTTTCATGTGATCTGCGACCTTGCTAATTAATTTTTTTATTGGATTAGTGTATATTAAAAAGCAAGAGTGGAGCGGATAAAGTAAATAATATAAAATTGATGATACTGTGGTTCGAAGCTGACAATGAGATCATTATTAACCAATTGTATCTACAGAGTAGCTATGATGCATAAAATGTTGTCTTGACCTGTTTTCCTAATTATTATGTGTCTTGTTACAACCCTTACAACCTTGGTTGTAAAATATTTTGTTCACAATGTTGTCCTTACTGTTACACTGAGTTTTTGAAGGCTTGAACTTTGCATGATGGCAAAGGGCCACAGTGTCATATGTTTCAGCCTTTGCCCTTCACCTATAAATAAATATGTCTATGTTACTATAGTTACATAACCACTTACATAAGCCTGAAAGATAAACGCACATCATATTCCCATGCTTACATTCCGCTCTACATTTGTGACATGTCTTAAACTGCAGACTCAAGGTCGAGACTTAAGGACATGACAGTAATATTAAAATAGTGTTTGTTTATAGAGTTTTATAAAAACCTTTGCCTTATTTATTTTTCTGGGTCATCTTTTCAATTACAATAGCATTATTATTAACAATGTTTCAACTGTCCAATTCTCCAATTATGTACAATTGTAAAACTGAAAAGTATAGTCTAAATGTTCTGTTTACAAGGACCTTTATATGTAAAACATGCGTCTTTGATTTACCATCAAAAATAATCAGTTAATCATGTTGCTGTTATCTTTTCTTTCCTGATGATGGTTGCAGGATAGAGAGTTACTCCTGCAAGATGGCAGGTGACGATAAACACATGTTTAAGCAGTTCTGCCAAGAGGGTGAGCCACATGTTCTGGAGGCTTTGTCACCCCCACAGTCCAGCAGTGCTCCAAGTCCTAACCTGTAAGTAGAACTCGGTTCTGTACAACATGAACTGAACACATAAACCTGAAGTACTTGCATTGTATAAACCCATGTTCATGTTTTTGCTCATAGATTAGGGAAGAGCGTTGAGGATGGAGAGAACCCACTTAGTGATAAATGTTGCAGGAAGACTCTGTTTTACCTCATCACCACTCTAAATGAGTCATTCCGGCCAGATTATGACTTCAGTGCTGCCCGTGCCCATGAGTTCAGCCGTGAGCCCAGCCTTAACTGGGTAAGTACGAGTGGTTGGCCGTGGTAGTGCCAGTATAATGTGTGTAAAATATGTAGGTTTTAAAAAGATGATAAAAGGTACATTGTTGTATGTCCTAACATTATGCTTGATCCTCAGGTGGCTGACTCTGTTAACAGCAGCCTTTTTTCTGCTGTGGGGGAGCAGTTCAACTCTTTAGCCCCAGAACTGTGGAATGCCATTGACCAAGAGATCAACCTTCAAAGTTGTGACATCTATAGGTCTGTAAAGAAAATGGTCCTTACTTGCCTTATGTATAGAGGTGAAAACATTGTTCGACTTGGCTGTGTACATCTGTTAATGTACATCTTATTTTGTTTGCAGTTACAACCCAGATCTTGACTCCGACCCCTTTGGCGAGGAAGGCAGCTTGTGGTCCTTCAACTACTTCTTTTACAACAAGAAACTCAAACGCATTGTTTTCTTCACTTGCCGTTCAGTCAGGTCAGAAGTCACTCTTTGTGCAGAGGTACATGTGAAATCATACTTGCCATTTAGGGCTTAATGTTTTTCCCCCTTCCATTTTATGTTCAGTGTCCTCAGTAGTTATGGTTGTGAGGGTCTTGACAACGAGTTGGACATGGAGCTGGAAGATGATGATGAAGAAGCAGAGAACTTCATGGAGGACAGGTGAGATCATATATTTATAATACTTCTGTTAGTATGTTCACATCATGCATTGATTTATCATAGTTATATTAAATGGTTGCTTATGTTCTGTATTTCAGGTTCCCCAGAGCTCTGTGTGTCTAAATGCTTTCACAGGAATGACCTTCACCCAAGGGGCTTTACTGTTAAACTCTTGCTTTTACCTCTGACATTTTTCCTTCTTTCAGAGTACATCATCCTCTTTTTATGTTTGTGCACCATTTGCTTCGATCAGTAATGGCTGACTAGGAGAATTTTAGAAGTTAAATGTAGAACTTTATTTGACACTGAACACCAAATATGGCTGGAAAGATTGCCCGGATTGACATGAACTTTTACAGCCATGATCTAAGAGACACACCATATAAAAGCTACACTGGAAAGCTTGTTTTTGAGAAAATGTGACTATAGCAGCATTTCTAAACACCAGCATTTTTGAGAGCTGAAATAAGAAATCTGAGGACATTCTTTTGAATACACATTGGACTTCAAATACTATTTTTGTTTTATTGCTTCTTTTTAATGATTTTGCTCACTTAATGTTTTCATCATTTGTTTTTGTGTGTGCCGTTTAGTGATTTCTGTCCATTTGTCTTTTTTTAAATCATTTTTAAACCTTTAAAATGTGTTTTTGGCAGAGAGATTTAACTTAAACAACTCAATTTCACCAGGATGTGTTTCTGGGTGTTTATTCTGTGAACATGGCATGATCTACAGAAATGTGCAGTTTCACAAAATGTTTATAAGAGCTATTTGCCCTGAACAAATGTTTTATTGAAATTGCTGATGTTTAAGAAATTATACAAACTTTCTTGTATTCTGATTCAAGTAGTTTGCAGGTTTATTTCCACTGCTGCCCTTTTATTCTTCTAGTACGACTTTTATCTGCTAGCATTACATCAGTGGTCGTGTCCTGTACATTCATCAGTATTTGGAATAGTGCTGCATTATAGATGTAGTGTTATCTTTTTATGCGCTTTCTTATGAATAAAACGACTAATGTTGTGTTGACCTTTCCAGAACATTGAGGTTTCACAATATGTCAGTTTTCATAAAGAAATGTAAAAGTGCTAATTGTGTTTTGATGCTGAGAGACATGAGAATGAAATCTGCTTTTGCAGCTATTTTAGCATTAATACACATTTACTCTACTGTGAACTTTTAAGAGCATCTGTGACTTCTTTGAGGACAAATGCCTATAAAGTAACACAATTACATTTTCTATTTAATGTGTGACCATGAAAAATAACCGTTTTACTATATATCTTTATATTATTGTGTGCATGAATATACATAGGTTAAGCAGTAAATTGACCCAAACGTTTTAGTACTTTGCATTAGCCAAAAACTTGACACTTTTCAGCAAGGACATTAAGCAGTTTGCCCTGTCAAACATGGCTGCCACATCGACATACTCCAGACCATTAGTGACAAGGGGTATCTCGTTCTGTATTTGGCCAAACTACATTCTTAGCAACCAAAATCTTGCGATACAACTGTATGCATGATTCTAACACACTACTTTTAAGTGAAAACCAATTGTACAGCTGCAAAACAAACCATGTACATATGTCTAAACCCAACCATTGCGTCACTATGCCTTTGCGTCATCAAAGTGCGCCGCTTCTCGATCATAAACACCGGAGTCGTATTGACAAACACAAGATATTCAAACAGCGCATCAGAATGACAAACATCGAGTAATTTAGCACTAATAAAACAATTAATAGCGTAAATACATTTACTATGTAGAACACACTAAAGGTTGAGCACATAAAATCCTATTTTTAGTCTTAACATTTAAGACGCTCGGGACAGATATTAAATGTCTTATTAAATGTATTAGTGTAGAATGAATCCTTAAGGGTCATTCTAGAGAAGCTTCAGAAACACACATGAGCTTTTACAGGAAATAAAGGTAAACATCTTATTTTCTCTTTTATTCATGTTTAACAGTTTGTCATTAAAAGTGATTTAGTTTCAAATATGTGTTGATATAAATGTTGATCACATCAGTTTCTTTATTTTGTGATATTGATTGAAATGTTTTTAACAAATTAAAATAACCCAACCAGAAGATGTTGTATAATTATTTATGAAGCATTATATAAACAGATTGTTTTGTTTTGGGTTAGGATGGTTCTGTCTTTGGTGGATCTCTGTGCCCGGGAGGTGGTGAGTGACCACAGCTCGTCTCCCTGTTGGTTGAACTGTGTTCCCTGTGAGCTCTACAGACCGCTGCTTGATGCCGCTTTTCTCCACTGTCGTCCTCTGGCCGTTGGTGAGCTCGTCCAGCGGTGGCCCGAGCGGACACTGACCGTGGGAGGGGGACCAAAAACCGACCAGTGCTCTCCTAACCGCCTGTGTGTCCAAGCACTGCTGTTGGCCGTGGTCAGAGGACTGACCAACAAGAGGCACGTTTGGAAATTAGTTATCTGACCTTTGACCCTTTGGGCTTGTGAGCATAATCCACTGGTCATTGATTCTCTAATTGATGACAATATTGGAGATCAGGGGTCTCCAAGCTATAATTCGAGGGCTACCTAAGGAGATCATCAGGAGGGCTACTTGTTGGATAATCTAACATTCATTCATCTTTGTTGACCTTAAAATGTTCATAAATGTTCCTATCAACTTTACAGGCGCAAATTGTATTTAAGATAAATAAGATTTACATTTAGGCATTTAGCAGTTGATTTTATCCAAAGCGTCTTAAAAAGAGTCGAGGAGACAATGAAGCGTTCAATAGCAAAGACAATAATATGTGAATAAGTACTACAACAAGGTTACTAAGTTTCACAAAGCGAGATTAAAACCTTTAGGGGAGGAAAATGGTTTGGAAATATATATATATATAATGAGTCAGTAGGTTAGAAAGAAGGTTTTCCAGTGGGTTAGGTATTGTAAGAGGAAGACCGTTCCGATGGAACCGATGTAGAGAAGGTGCGAGAGAGCGATTTCTTACCCTAAGGGAACAATTTCAGTCATTGTACATTTACATTTATTCATTTTGCTGATGGTTTTATCCAAAGCGACTTACAAGTATTTTGAAGTAGTCAATCATCAGTGCAGAGCGAATAGGGCTTGGTGTCTTGCTGAGGGACACTTCAGTCATTGCCTGCAGTGGGATTTGCACCCACAACTTTTCACTTGCAAGTGACCCCATGCTGGTCACATTACCCACCAGCACTACACTATTTTTTTTCAGGTATTCAGAATTACTAATTAAAAGTCAAAAAGATCATGCGGGCTACCAGGGACCCGCGTGCACCACGTTGGAGACCCCTGCTAAAGATGCATTGTCAATGTCAATATTTCCACAACACACAGGCAATTAAATGTACTAGAATCAGAATCAGATTGAGTTTTTTTGCTTATGTGGCACAAACTAGGAATTTGTTTTGGTTACAGAAGGGTCCAGTACACAATGTTAAGGTGACAAGGCAAGTGACAAGTAACATAGGAAACAAAAAAGTACAAATATGTTAAAACACAACATGATGGATATGCAATGTGACAGAAGAGCTCCGGATGAATATGTAATATGTACAGATGTTTGTAAGGTGCTTTTTGTAAAATATCTTAGGTAAATATTGCACACATTTATTGCATGGTAGGGTGTATAGTATGTATATACGGATACTATTAGATATCTACAGGTGTCTTAAATATTCAAATCAAAAAATGTTTAAGGTGCTATGTACAAAAGTCTGACGGGAAGTTATTTTTTGCATACTAAGTAGTATTTACAGTCTTCTTTCTCCCTTGTTAGGTGTTGCCTGCAGGTTTTGGATCTCAGTGGACTTCAGTGTGAGGATGTGAGAGTTCAGGACTCAATGGGTGGATGGTCCCTCACTGTTGCACTTTGCTCAATGGTGCTACAGGCTCGAGCTGCTGCCTCAAGGGCTCTTCGGAGGGATAGAGAAAAGGAAAGAAAAAGAGGGCTGGAAGCGGAACGCGGGAGAGGCAAGCGAGACCGGGGCACGGTAGGTTCCGAAGGAACCGAAAGAGGACTCAAAGAAAAAGTTGGGAAGATGGAATGCAGAAGTAACGGAGAAAACAGCATCGGTGATGATCAGGTGATGGAAGCAGAAGAAGAATCTGTGAGGGGTGTCAGAAGGAGGATGGAAATTCAGAGGAGAAAGACATCCGAGGTAAACGTCAGTAAGGATGCCAATGACTTCTGCAAGCAGGACTGGGATGAGCTAGTGGTTGTCCATGTCAGGGCTGATATTTTCGTCAATGCCCGTTCTTGGGAGCGTGTTCGGGATGCCCTCCATCACCCCGGACCTCTGAGGCTTCACTGCCGCTACCTCCGTGTGGAGGAGCTCTCAGCATCCTCCATATCTTCTTTATTAAGCCACTTGCCTCAGCAAGATCTTCTCGGCGTGGACATACGTTACTCCAACCTTGGGGTGTCGGGACTGGCGCTGTTGCTTCCACTGTTTGCTCCATTTCCTAAGCTTCACTCTCTTAGACTGCATTACTGTAACCTGGATTTGCAACGCACACAGCCTGGCCAGGAGGGGGCACTGCAGGACATGTGTAAAGGGCTAGGTTTACTTAAGAAACTTAAGAGGTTATGTCTGACAGCACTCCGGCTGCCAGGACATCTGCGTTTGCTGCTCAGGTATAGCGTATACATCCATATCAGTATACACATGTGATGTCATGTCAGCTTATTCACACATGCTTATGTGGGCACTATGAAATCTGTTTCATCGTTTCCCAAATTTTATTTTTTGGGGGGGATTCCGTGTAGTTGTATATAGAAAATAAATCCATCACTAATTGTATTTCTCGATGGTAAACTATGGTAGAATTCCTCAAAACTATTGTGTTCTTCCAATTTACCGCCGTAAATAAAAAAGAACTGCAATATTTAAAATATATTTGCAGGTTATCAATTTTATATAAGTACATTTGTTTACATAGTTAAAAAAGGTATTTAAAGTGATTTCGCCAACAAATATTCTTAATTTACTTGCCCTTGGGACTTTTACATTGCAGACCAAAAAAGAGGATATTTTAAAGAAAGTTGGTAAACAAAAAGCATTGGCACTATTTAACGTGTGTATGTTAATAAACAGAAAGGTAATAAATGGTTGCCAGTTACCAAGATCTTCAAAATATCTTCTTTTGTGTTCTGTGGAAGGAAGAAAGTCATACAATTTTTCATTTTAATATTTCATAAATAATACAGTAGCTACACTATAATACAGTATAATGGCTATTACATAATACACTATATTACACTTTTCTATAGTAAATACTAGTAAGTTTGCAAAAATTATATTTCTTGTTTTGTGTGGTGATGAAACATAGATTTTTGTCTTTGTTATAAATGATTGTCTTTTTTCTGTTTAAAGCTCTCTCTCCCAGCCTTTGGAGGTGCTGGAACTGCCATACCTCTGCCTGACCTCCACAGATCTGGCGTACCTCTCATGCAGCCAACACGCTTCATTTCTGAGAGAGCTTGACCTAAGTGAGAACTGCCTCAATGAATCCTCCCTGCCCTCTCTACGACGACTTTTAAGTCAAGCTGAATGTTCACTATCAAAGCTTTCTCTATGCGGTTGTGGCCTCTCAGATGCTCTCCTTGAAGCTCTCCTGCCCTCCCTGTCCTGCTGTCGGTGTTTACGAAGCTTAAGACTGGCTTTAAACCCGCTCTCTAGGATGGGACTGCTTTCGCTGGCACGTACAGCTGCAAGGATCCCTTCCCTTCGTCTTCTGCTTTATCCTAATCCACTTGAGGAATATGAGCCGGGTCTGCCGGCTCTTCCCTCCAGCGCACAGCTGCTGGACTGGCCTCTGATGGAAGAGCCTGAGAGCAGAGACTTAACACTGAGACTGCTGGATGAGGTTCTGCGTTTAAGAGGGCGCTCCCAAGATCTTATTGTGACCTCTGACATTTTAAATTATAGCCCAGATTTGTCAGTGGAGGATTAGAGGTGAAATTAACATGTCGGTATTGCACCTATATTCTGTGAATCTGCACAGGGCTCTTATAATAAGTGCTGGACGATATCAATCAATTTCAGCTTTTGCCCCTGGTTGCAAAGTTACTTCATTAATAAGAATATGATCATCTTTAATCTAAGTCACATTTGTATCTTTGTCATGTAGCATTTATAACTCTATAAAATTGCAATATGGTAAAGTTCCTGCCAAGCACTGAGGGAACCAAAACGCAGATTTGTTTCTTAAAACTGATCAAGTTTCAGTGTTTTCCCCACATTTTCAGTCTTTGTGAAAAGCCATTTGGACTCTTTACTATTTATATAGAGGGTAATTTTATTCAAAGATAATGTTCACATAGACAACTTAAGTCTTGCTTGAGCTGTATGAGAGGCTATTACTTATAGTTTTATTTTAACTTAAATATTTTTGGACATTATTTGAGATTACTCATTCAATGTAACGTTGTGGATTTGTGTTGCAATAAGTGTACTTTCACTTTTCAAAACCAGCATGTGTATCCCTCCTTCCAAATAAACACATTTAAAGTTAGGTTGCCAGAGAATGCAGCCATTAATGATTGAAAATAATTGTGAAAACACACAAAGAAAGAGTTGCCTTCATTTACCAAAAGAAAAAGAGCTGATGGATGATGTGATCCAATTTGCCTCTTGCTATGGCCATATAGTTTATCATTAAGTGATGCAAAAGGTAATTTGCGATCGTCTACTCCAAGTTATTAATGTTATTATTATTCTAAAAAACTGCTATGTTTGCCTAAGTTTATTTGTTTATCAGAATATAAATTTTAACAATTAGTGTTAATGCATACTATCAGCATCACTTTTTCTTTTTTTGTTGCAGAAAACAACTTGTTCTATACACATGTTCAACATAGTAGTGGGGAACAGTTGACTTGATGCATCTTAAGTGTATTTAATATGACAGTACAGGCAGAAGAATCTCCTGAATCAGGTGAGAATTATTTTATGTCATTTATCTTACTAGTTGATTGTATTCTATCTGTAATACTGTACATATGAGCGTTCCAGAAAAAAGTATTTGTGTGGTGAGGGTTTTTTTGAATGGCGAAAATCCAGGGAAAGTGGGAATGGAGAAAGTGTGACATAAGCTGTTGGTAGAGAGAGGAACCGTGTGAAACCCATCAACTGTGGTCGATATTGCAGAGGTGGCAACAGAACTCCTGTTGGAGTATAATGTCAAATTTACAGTATGGTAGCGTTTTACAAAACATATTCATTGAAATAATAATTTTCTTACCTTGAGGCTCACGTATCCTAGACATACTGTATGTTTCTCCCAGGCGCTGTATATACTTTAGTCTATAAAACACAAAGATCGTTCAGAAAGTAATATCAAACTATTTCAAACTATATTTCAAATGATTTGAACAGTCTGAAAGTCTTGAGATTCAATGCAGAGAAAACATCTTTTATAAATTAGAGAATCACATACCTGGGTAAGCTAGAATCCACCAATACAGTGTCCTTTCGTCCAACAGGGGGTGGTGGGGGTCGTGCCTGTTTGTTTCGTTGCACATAGCAGAAATATTGAAGCACGTCCACAGGAGTGATCACACTCTTTATTCCTTTACTGTTCAGCAACACTGACCCACTTTGCATCTGTAAAATACATACAACAATGCTGAAATGCATGATTCCATTTGTCTACCAAAATTTACTCACATTTGGTGTTGTTCGGAATCTGTAAACATTTAATGTTCAGAGAAAGATATTTGGAAGAATACTTCCAGGACCCCATAGAATACCATTATAGAAAGTGTATACACTTTTGTTTTGTTGAACACAAAATCAGATATTTTGAAACCTGTTGGGCCGCTAAGAGGTCCAAGACCTGTTTGGATATAAGTATTCTTTCAATGTTTCTCTGTGTTCAACCAAACAAGAAATTAGTACATTCATGAAACAACTAGAGAGTAATTCATGACTTTTGATTTTGTGATTTTTGGTTCTCTTCATATAAAGGATTTCACACCTTGTACTTTCTGGTCCATGTAGACATCCAGTGGGCGGCCATTTCCCTAAGATTCTGATGCAGTGTTGGCTCATCTTTGGTCAGTGTGTTCCAGTGCTCTAGTTCTGGACATAACCACAGCTCAGCATCCTCTAAACCAAACCTCTGCAGCACACACAGAACTAAACCCCTGCCAGAGACAGAACATTTCATTCAGTTCAACATCAAGATTTGGTGCAAAAGCTGCCATAAATGTAGTTTTATTTATACATTTATAACTTGCCTCATTTATAAGTTGCAATGTGACTCATTAGAATGAAGTTTAATTAGTAAAAAAAGTATAGTTAAATTATAGAATAATGTGTTAACATCACTTACTGAACACATTCTTTTTTTACAGCCTTGCATAATAGAATGCAAAGCAATGCAAACATGTATCTAGTAAAGTGTCAAGCCTGTGCATTAATTCTTACTGAAGATCAACTGTTTTGTCTGCCAATATGGCGAGTAGCTCCACAATGGTGTCGAAGCTATCAGGACTCACATATACCAATAAATTCAGCAGCTCTCCAACAAAATGCTGTTCCTCCCTTAACTGAAAAACATACATATTTAAATATCAAATACACATATGTGTCAAATTACAAACCTGAATGAATTGGCTGTTTCATTTACCATGTTTGTGTGAATACAGTTTTGCAGTACCACCAGCAAAGCTGTACTAAGTGATTCTGTGCTTAACACATTCTGTTGTATTAGCAGGAGTAGTGCCTTGAGAATCCTTTGCTTCTGAGTCACACTGCAGTGGATCATGAAGTCCAGCAAATTCAAGCAGAAATCCTTCGGGTTAGGACAACTGGAAATACACTGTAAATACACATTCGAATCTTAATTTTTGAGGATACACAGAAAATAACTAGAACACAACACTCGTAGTAACAAGATATAGTTTATGTAGTTCATGTATATGTAATTACGAATAAGGCAGGTAGATTATTGCAGAAAATATTTTAGATTATAACTTACTTTATAACTATTTTTTGTCTTCCACAATGCAATGCTAGTCAATGGATGATTATAGGATTTTGTAACAAAATTTACTTCCTAATATAATCATATGAATTGGTGATTTTGCCACAACGTTTCAATGGAGCAAAAATCTAAGGAGGCTTATTATAATTTGCATCATGCTTCTAGTTCAGGTTGAATGAATGAGATACGCATTAATACGGTGGATTGGCATTATTCTTACACTCAGATCAGGAAACATTCTCAGAAACCAGTCCTCATCCACAAACTGCAGTAGGAAATCTGGTAGATGTGAGTAGGGGATTTGAGGGGGTAAAGGAGTGGGCTGTTTGGGTGAAGAGGGTGGGACAGGTGTGGGTGAAGGTGGGAAAGGAGTGGAAGAGGGTCGGGCTGGAGGGGTTGTTGGACGCTGTATTGGAGGCAGGGGCTTTGGTGGCTGCGGGAAGATGAACATGAGAGAGATATTATGTAATTACAACATTTTAACTTCATTTTATTATAAGCTAAAAAATAAGCTTATAATAATAGGACCTGATATTGGGAATACCACCTTAAAAGGGTATCTGACATTCTTTATCACTGGCGGAGATGGATGAATTTTCTCCTCTTCGGGTGGAGTTTCAGACATGGGTGTAGGGGAACACCTGTCAGGCTCCTCCTCCTTCTCATCTTCTTCATTAGTCAAGATCTTGACTTCATCTGGTTTGCTCTGCATACAACCAATTATTTGTTAGTTTATAGATGTATTTTATATTTCCTATGCATAATTTCCACATTGCTGGAAAAACACAAAGTTTGCCTAGAAAAAGTAAATTCTGTCATTGTTAACTTGTCATTTCAAACCTGTATGCCTTTTTTCTACAGAGCATAAAGAATATTCTTTAAAATATCTTTTTTGTATGTCAGCTTTGCAAAAGAAAGAAACTCATACAGGCTAGAAATGTCAAGAGAGGGAGTAAAGGATGACAGTATTTTCCGAATTCTATCTATTATTATCTGTTTTTTTAAAAGAAATAAATAAGGTTATTGACAGTTCTTACCTCATCACATCCCAGGTCAAGACGAAGTATCCACCGTTTTTTGTTTGGAATGACTTTTTCGACCTTGATATCAGGCCAAAGTTGCCCTACCACCACAGAGTTAGGGATGAAACCGAGTGGACCATTTCTCTGAACACAAGAGTAGGATTATAATATTACTATATTTGTGCCAGTGATAATACAGCAGGCTGGAGATGGTGTGTGCATTTTTACACCAACAACAAATAAATTACTTTATATAGTATTACCTTTAATACAAACCATACATTACCTCTTTACCAGGGGAGTGTAGACTCTTGGCCAATTTTGGGTTGGGGAAGAAGCCCTGTGAGAAGGATGGAGGTGTCAGCGGACAGAGTTCAGGACGTTTAGGTGGAAAGAGTTCAGCATTCAAATCAAAAATATCTTCTTCTGGAATCTGTGTAAGATGAAAAATTGGGATAAAAGTACAAAGGTTTTCAGGTTTGGAGGGAGAAGCAGTTAATGTGTAAAAAGGAGGGCAAACGGGGTTGATAACTTCATATGATCATACTTTTATATCAGGTGGTTTCATGTACATTAGATGCATGTAGCTATTAAATGCTTCTTGTTTGGTTTGGACAGTGGCGGGTTTTCTCCTCCGGCATTCCACCTCTCCATTACGCAAGGATTCCAAATCCCTTTGCCTTGCCATCAATGCTACAAGGTCCTATGTAGAGAACATACAGTACAGGAGAGATTTCCTACACACAAATACACATTTTTGCGATTTATTACACACTTACCGTTTCTTTTAGCCTTTCAGTGTTGTCCTCAATGTAATCACAACTATCTTTCCTAAAGTAAAACATTAAAAACAAAGAGTAAAGATTGTTGTATATATTGTTGTAAAGATGGGTGTATATATCAATGCCATTTTATTTATACTGTTTAGAAAGTTACCTGCATTTGTTCTTTGTTGGGATCCAAAACTTTGAAAGTTCCGAATCTGAAAATCCTTTCTCATTTCTCTGGATAATTAAATTGATATGTATATTTAAAAAGATTGCCCTATTTAACAAGTGTAACTCATTTAATATCTATTGTCGATGTGACATTAAGAGTTTGAGCCCACTGTGAGAGTGTAAGAATGTTAATATAAACAGTATGTTTATTAAGAACAGTCCAACTTGGACTAGCCCGCAGACCTGAGAATGCAGCTGCATGCTGGGAATTCTGTATAGATCTCCAGCTATGCCCACCAGCAGATCTCCGCTCTCTTGACAGTACACTAAAGACTCAGCCTCTGCATTCAGGTTAAGAATTCTAAAACATACACAGCAGAAAAGTTTATATTTAAGTTGCTCAATAAGTATACACACAAGAAATATAAGCAGAAATCAAACAAAATATCCAGTACTGACCTGATGAGGCGGTTTTCTTTATCCCAGATCCGTACAGTCCCATCCTGACTGCTTGAAGCAAACACATTCAGCTGATGATATGCACAGAGACCTGAGGACACATTACCCCAAAACAGCGTGAAGTAAGAGTGAGTATTTTTTTTGCAATTTTGGCTTCTGGAATTTATTTTTATATCTATTTAACACATTAGACTTTTCGAAAACCTCTAAGATGTTGGACATGTTGAAGACATGCCAAACCACTAGTGTTTTTGTGCCAAAAACTAAAAATCTGTCTGAATTTGTTCATTATGTAGTATGGAACATTTGGATGTATCACCTTACTCTCTGCATGCCAAACAAAATGCCACCAGGAAAAAAAGCATTTAAAAAAACTGTCTGTTTTATATAAAACTATTAAAATTGTTTTACATTTAAACATTTTATTAATATTTTTAAAATTGTAAAAAAAATTAAGGAACAGCAAGCAACAGTTTGATGTCCATTTACCAATTCAGTCATTTAAGGTCTCCATTCTTTTAAAATTGGAACCAATTAAACTTTTCATATTTTATATTAGAATATAATATTAATGTTTTCGAGGAAAATGCATGTTCTCCAAATTTTAGGACTGTAACAGATTACCCAAAGCATGCGGTCCCTTATTCCCACTCATAGCACTTTGGACAAAGGTATCTGAGAAGAATGTGCATTTAATTTATTTAATTTATTTTTTGGACCTATGTGTTTGCTTTTAACATTTGCAAATATAGAATCAGCTTTCTGATACTATAAAATGTATGTATATTTTAAAAGTAGACCAAAATCATTTTAACTATGCAACCTATCATCTGAAAACTATAAGGTTCTTTAACCTGTTATTTTATTGTGATAAACATCACTGGGTTGAAGGTCAGATCGCCTCTGGTTCTCTAAACTGTATTGAACAAGATTATAGACGTCATTCTCTGGATCTTGTAAGGCAAGGATGAGCCGGGCTCCCAACAGTACCGACCTCACAGGAGGCAGTTCAAGGCATAGACTAAAATAGAGACTCAAGCTTTGTTGAGAAGATGGAGACACACTCCAAACCAGCAGAGCTTTATCTTCACCTACAACATAAAACCAGCAGCATAATAATGGGTATTAAGTCTAATGGAATACAGATGTTGAGAACGTGTAATGTGTACACTTTGTATGTGTATGTATTTACCTGTAGTCAGCAAATAGCCACTTTCAGGATATGCCTGTATGCTGGTAATATCTTGCTTGTTGTGAGCAAAGACTCTGTACAAGATTTTGCCTGAATGCAAACTGAGCACAGACACACAACCTCCACAATGTCCCAGCATAACCAGAAATCTATCAAACAAAACAACAAATGTAGCCTCACTACAGAATCTTGTAAATCTGACGACACATATAATACAGTGCAGTACCTGTTTTTTACATGGTTAAGTTTGATCTTCTTTGGCTTGTGTGCTTTCTGCATTTGCAAGGATTTCCATTCTTCCAGTGCACATTGTGGATCTCTGATGTTACTGTATAGTACCATGCAGTGTACCTTTCCTATATTTGCCTCCTGGCGGCCTGGCCAATCCCATTGCTCTATCCCATGCCACTCATCAAGGCTAGTTACAGGATTGGTTACGGTGCTTAAAATAGTTACCACCCCATCCTCTGTGAGGACCAATAAAATGTCCTTAGGCATACAGTAATCAGCGCACCTTATGTTTTTCTTGGCTTGAAATCTTGTGAGAACTTCACCAGTGTTGATCCTGACAAGTGTAACATTGCTCTTTCCATGAATGCAAAGAACACAAGCTGGGAAGGAAGGAGGGCATGATGGTGTTGAGATTTCACGGAGGGGTTCTCCCGTAGCTCCGTCAAGTCTGCAGTGCATATTATAAAGACAGTTGAAGGTCCAGAGATCCACACTGTTGGAGGAGTATGAGAAGTAGGTACCAGAACTGTCTGGACCCCCCATTGCCAGGGGAGGCAAGTACCCTTTAGGAATAGATACAACATGGACCTGATCTCCAACTTCTAGCCTCCAGCATCTTAACGTACCATCAAGAGAAGATGATAACAGCAGGCCAGAGATAGGACACAGGACTAGAGAGGTAATAAGAGCTAAAACACAGATACAAAACTAATTCAACTGTTAGCTAATATGTTTCAATGTATGGTTAAGCAAGTATGTTGATATCTTTGTATCGATTGAAAGTAAGAGTTCACCCTAAAATGACATTTTGTCATCATTTAGTATCGTCATTGCAGATCTGTTTGAGTTTATTATCCTTCAAAGAATTTTGGTAAACAAACAGAATTGGCACCCATTCACTTCTAGTGTGGATAAAAAACAATTCTAAGAAAATGGGTGTTGCCACTTCAATGTTCGGACATTCTTCAAAATATCTTCTTTTGGGTTCTGTGTAAGAAAAAAAGGTTTCTAAATATCAAGACTGTGAAACTATGCTAATGACCACTTTTTCTTTAACACGACAGCACCAATCTTGTATCACATACTTCTGCAAAACACAAAATAAGATATTTTGAAAATGCACATTTCTCAAAATATCTTTTGTTTTCGCAGTCAAAAGAATTATATACAGGGTTTGAACAACCCAAGGTAGCATAAATGATAAAATTTTCATTTTAGGGTGAACTTTACCAAAACCTGATTACAAACTTGATTATTGTGAATAGATGTATTATAGAAGTTAACAAATTTTCGGACCAGTGTGTCCCACAAAGGACATTTGAAGCTCCCAGTCAGGTCCCCACACTCTGATTGTTGTATCTGATGCAGTAACTATATTGTCTCCAGTGGGGCAGTAGACCAGCCCTGTGATTTCTCTGAAATGAAAAAAATATTAAGCAAAACATGCTTCACATGATTTTTCACAATGATGATAGTCCCCCCAGAAATGAATTGTGTCATTATTTCCTCAGCCTCGTCATTTCAAACCTGAATAACTTTTTTCCATCTGCAGAACACAAAAGAAGATATTTAGAAGAATGCTGGTAGCCATACAGCAGAGACACAGATTTACTTGTTTGGTAACATACCATGCAAGTGAATGGGTGTCCGCGGAAGAAGGAGGGTCATACAGGTGAAATATAAAGAGGCTAAGTAAATAATTTTTGGATGGACTACTACTTTAAGTTATCCTGGCAGTAGAGAAAAATACAAAATAGCAGTTTGAATCACATCTTCAAACCTAGAAATGATAACAGTTATTTCTAAATAAACCTTAACAGCTTATAATGATTAAAGTACCCCAAAATTCAAACCTTATATGAAGCCTCTTTTTGTGATCCACAACACATCCTTTTACAAGGTCAACCACGACCACAGCTCCTCCATATGCAGCCAAGACACTAGTCCTGCTAGGTACCAGAGCTAGACATGTGATTACAATGTGTGTCCCTAAACCCTCCACCACACGTTTGTGACACACCAAGTTGGTTAGACACCACACACAAATATTTCCCATCCCACCTGAGACAAGCTCATTAGACTGCTCCAAAACCTGAAAGAGAGAAATGAAATATCACAGTCTGTACAGGTAAACACTTTACTCATGCCTGCCCCATTTTGCATTATCTATTGGGAGGATATTAGACCAGATGCCAACAGTTTTTAAGAAGCACCTTGCAAATCTTCACATCCATGGGCTCCAGAGCATGAACAACAGGCTTTAATTCTGCATCTAGTACAGAAAGAATGGCCCCAGGGCCCCAAGCAATAAGCCTGCCTGGGTTTTGAGTGGAGGTAATGCCCGCATAGTGAATGGTGAGGGATGGGTTGAAAGTTGGTTCCCGGAGACGTCCGTCAGGATAATAGAACTGAACACGACCGCTGATGTGGAGACAAGCGAAGCCTGCTGCACCTTTATCACAGGTCATATGACAAACCCTGTCTTCACAAGAGAGGTGGAGAATGGGAAGAAGGCCGTGGTTGAGAATGAGGGGTTTAACCTCGTCACTCATCTAGACAGAGAGGCAGGATACATAATAGAATAGACAAGTGGGTTGTTAATGCAAAGAAGTGATGGCACACTAAAAAATACAGAAAATTGTAAACAGCATTGCCTACAGTAATTAACATCTCTATCTACCCTTTTTGTGGCATTTAGTACACATACTTTTTACTGCATATTGGTACATAGTTTCTGCTTGTTACTTCTTTTGTTGCAATTGTGCATTCTTAATATTTAGTATAACACAATATGTAATTTTTTTACATAAATTAACAAAAACTTTAAGAAGGGACATGACAGGCAAAAAAAATCTGTTTTGTGCACATTGGTCATATGTTGGTATATTTTGCTTCTATAGCATGCCTCCAACAATAATACAATAAAATTGATAAAGTTCACAATATAATGTAAATTTCTTGTTACTGTTTCAGACCTTTTTTCAAAATTAGTTTTGTTACAAAATTCTGAACCAGAAATATTAATTGGTTTAACATTTACCTAAGTCCTACTATCTATGTTAGTTTTTAGTTATATATTAAAGGTTATGACTGAATGATTTATTACAATAAAACTTTTATTTTGTTGTGGTGAAAAGTGTTGGAAAACTTACTTACTTACTTATGCACTCATATTTTTCATATTTTATAATAAAAATAAACTCAAGATTCAGAAATGAAAAATATTTTTAGAAGTTTTTCCTCGCTCGTATTGGTGTTATCCATTTCAAAACATTTAATTGAAATTTTTTTAACAAAAGTATATTTTTGTGATTACATTATTAATTTCTTCTATATTTTTAAACTTATTTCAGACATTTTGGCGAACAAGTTCAAATCAAACGCTTTTTTTTAATAATAAGAAAAATTCTTTGTAAAAATTATATTTCTGAAATCTGTTTTCTGTTTTGTAAAAATGAGTAAAACACTGTAATGTTGTTAAAGTGGAAAAAAGATTACAGGTGTAACTGTTTTCCGTTTTTTTCCGTTTCTAAATTTGTGCTTTTTTACATATACTGTTTTAATGTATGCATATTGAGTGAGCTACCATCTCATTTGTATATCAAAGCATGTCTTGTCAAAATGCCAAGCAAAGCACTTTAAAAATAATGTATTTAATTTATTTGTACAATCGTGAGCTAATGTGTTTCAATAATATTCTACTGTAGTAGTGTTTTTCTTACTAATAGACTATATGCTTCAGAAATGCTCCTGTGCACATGCACTTAAGCACATTTGAAGTAACTGTAATTAAGCATTGTGTTACTTACTTTACCCTCCGACTCTATCCATATTTCTCCATATTTTTCTGCTTCTTTGCCTGGCATAGGTGAAAGCAAACTTTCTCGACAAACTGCTTGTAGGTTCTCCATCTTTTAAACAAACTTTTTGTGAACCATTTTGATCCTTTCCTTTTCTTTCATTCATTGGTGTAGCTGAACTTATTTTTTTAAGGTATCTTGAATCGTACATATTAATAAGAGAAAGATATACCCATATCTCATTTTTAACCTATATGGTGTTTCGTTAACACTAGACTAAAGAACTGAAGGTCATTGACAGAATGCTGTCTTTCTGAATAGGAGTATTGAGCAACAAAAGTTACCATGGAGAAGACAACATTACCCTCCACAGTACTTTCATTATAAACTGGAAAAGTTGCTTTGAGCTTATTTAGCAAGTTTTAAAATCCCAGTATTAAAAAAGCTTAAGCTCCTCTGTATTTCAAGAACAACAGCAAATAAAGGTTAATCACAAAATGAAAAAAAGTATCTTTAAACTAAATATACCACATTATTAGGTTTATGTTATTTAGGAGAATGAGGAAATAGAGAAAGGAAAGAGAAGTGTCATTCAGCGTGATAGATATATTGTGCGTTTTGATAGCAATACAACAATATACCTTTGTTAGTATATTCAAGAATAATTTATTGATTATAATTTATAGAATGGTGAAAAGAAAAAAATGAGAAACCATGTTAAAACTTTTTTCTTTTAATAATATAAAGAAATGATTAGGACCATACATATTAAATACATGTCCTTATAAGTTCTACTGTGTATAGAGAGTTAATATTTTTATATCCCTGAGAAACAGGACATATTATTTACATGCTTTCTTTAGTGTTTGATTGTAATTTTACAAAATGCTGTTACAGCAGCGAATCATTATGTTCCATATCAACCATGTTTCAGATGTGTTTCTTCCAATGTTTTTTTTTTTCATACGAAACAAAAATATGGCATTACAAAATAAGACTTGTAATCCGCTAAATGTAAGTACTTTATGTAGATTTAGTTATTTCTCTTTATTTGTTTCAATCTAATAGTCCAAATTATGAGTTTCCTTGAATATAACTTCGAATCTTGGCTCACAATCATTGGCTTGTTTTGAAAAAAAATCACAGTATCATGTCAAAAAGTATCTTGCAAAACAGAATGAAGCTTTTCTTTGTCAGAGTCATTAGGCACTGTGAGTGGCCTTGTGAAATACTGAATCTCGACCCTGCCAGACTGCTTGGCAAGTGCAACCCCAGAAAATGTGTTTTGTTTGGCTGGCTCACCAAACACAGCCATGGCTATCACCCTGTGAAAAATTAAAAAGAAAAAATAGACAATAAATGGAACATCACAGTGGCATAAGAACATTATGATACATTAAGGAAATACCTTAAGCACCAAGAGAGTGGCTCTTACCGGTCATTGTGTATGTTTTCAGTAATGACTGGCACATTATCATTTTCTATTAGATCCCATATATGAAGATTAGAAGCAGCATCCAGAACACAGAACATGGCGGGCCGCGTCTGAGACCACTGCACTGAGAGAATAGGAGAACCACCAGAAGATCCTGTCCATTCCATCAACGGATTTTCTTTCAGGAAAGAGTGCATACGAAGTGTACCATCACTGCAGCCAACCTAAAGTATTTAAAAATTACAGAACGCTCACACAAACAGATATACTACATAGCGTAAAAGACACTTGTTCATCCAATACAATCTGTTAAAATAACAAAAATCACATCAGTGCTTACCAAGAAAATGGGATCTCCAAATGGATTAAAGTCAAATGTTGTGACCTCCACTGGTCTACAACTATCAAACTGTGACTTGTAGTACTTTGGAAGAACTTTCAGGCTGTGTCTCGTGCCATGCCTAACTAGACCCTTTAACAAAATAAATCCATAAAGGAAACGTTTAAAGACCATCTAAATTTCCACTAGCTTTGCATTTAGTAACACGCTTCATACAACACAACACTTACGATGTTAGTACCGATAAAATAATGATTCGAGTCAGAAGGTAGAAACTTGAGCTGAAGGCTTATAGGATGTCCACATGTCATGTCTTGAGAGAATCTTTCAAAAGTTTGTATGGAGGAGCTGTGGAGCAGTTTTACTTTCCCACCAGGCCTAAGACCTTGTAAAACAAACACTAAAGTTTAAAACAACTGAAGAGATGTTGCATTTTTATAATTTGTAAATTTAAACTTAGACTTACCTAGGTCTGTTTGGGATCCAGAATCATTTCCTTTAGGCAGCTCTACCACTACCTATTGGGAACATTATTAAAAACATACATCTTTAGAGTAGTCATATAGCTATTAGTATTTTTAAAAGCTAATTCATGGAACAATTACACAATTTGATCTGATCAGTCCCTAATGAAAATTATACAATAAAAAAGTTCCCAATGTTTTACTTTTCCTCAATTCATCCTAGCTGATTATGCTTTTCTTCTTGAAGAACATGAAGTAGACATTAGGAGTTATAATTTCACTTATCCTTTTTCTCCAGAGCAGAAGTATGAAAGTGAATATGGGTCAATTTTTTTAAGCTCCGGAGTGCATTCATAGATCTAAGAACTGCTCAACTAGGCTTTGTTGTCTTTATAAAGGTCTCCTAAAGTGAATAAATGCAGCTCTTTAGATGAAATATTTTTAATGTTAATGATAATGTCTAACTTCTGACTAGGTGTGAACCAAAGCCATGTTACGACCACTGAGCTGTGTCGAGAAGTTCTTTGATCGATGAAGCTTCAAAAATCTGAAAAAAAAGCTTAAGTGGTATTGTAACTCTGACTAGGAAAAAAGTAATATTCAGTTAGATTGTCTTGAGGGTGAGCTAAACATGGGGCTGAAGTATCCTTTTAAAACTACCCCGAACCCTAGACTTACCCAGAGTGTTAAAAACCCATTTTCATCCAGTGATGCTAACTGGAATGACATTCCCAAAGATTCTAGATATTGCAGAGGAAAATAAATTTATAAAAGTCTATTGTGAGACGCATTTTTATTTTAAAATTTATTCAAAATATATAGGAATGGTATTACCTTCTATGTCTGCCGTTATAATGGTATTTAAACTTGTTGTAGTGGTTACCAGTACAGGTTCAACAGATACCACAGGAGAGAGATGACCAACGCCTGAAAATACACCATCTGAGGTGCATATAAAAAATGGTAAGTGTCGATGTTAATGTTCAACTTGGATTATTGGATAGGTCTTGATAGAATCTTAACAAGTGATATTCTAATTGTGAGTATCCATAAATTAATTATAAGAGATATTTTTCAAATGGAATGCTGACTGACCAGTTGAGAAAGTCGGGTAGCGTAGTATCCATTCCTCCGTGCCGACCGTGAGGTTGCAGTGAGAACCAGAATTTTCTCTGAGATCCCACACCACGACTGAGCCTACTGCTGTGCCAGCAAACACTAAAGTAACTTTACCAGGACTAAAACAACAGCATTTCACCTAAGACATAAAAGAATACATGAATATTTTTTTTTATCACTTACACATGCTTAAGAAGATTTAGGACTGGTCATTAAACAAGCTAAACATGAAGTCGAGCTTCTGCATACCTCAGACTCATAAAGCAGAATTTTCTGAGGATGAGATGGTTCCCACATGTTCCAAACACAGATTACTGTCTCATTGTCCATCCGCATAGCACTGGTTTTAGAGGAAGGAGGATGAACAGAGAGAAGCGTCTGCCTCTGAACTTGTGAAAACTGCAGCAGGCTCACCTGTCGACCTGCAAACAGGAAACAGAATACAGCTGTGCATGTTTTGTACATATTACACACTGTGTCGAACACTTTGTTGATCACACACTGTATACCATTCAGGAATGGCAGTTTGGTGTTGAGTTGAAGGCAGCCATCACTGAAAGTCAGTGTGTTTGTTTGAGAGCGAAGTCTTTTAAGTGTATTACTCTCTGCATTATTCTCCTCAATCAGAACAGCCATGACCTGACAAAGTTAGATGTTATTATATAAGACGGGCCTGATTTTAACAGTTCTGTTAAAACGCAAACACAACAATATTTACCTGTGTGGCAGACCGAAGAAAAGTAGTTAAACGTTGAGAATCAAAAGACATTTTTGCACTGGACTCTTCACCTATCTCCTGAGAAGCCTCATATCCTAAAGACAGTTGAAACGTATAAAAATATAAAAGAGTAGAAGAGGATAGATGTGTAATGAACAAAAAGAAAATTCTGAAAAGATTACCTCCACATGCTGCCTTAGATTCTGGTGGATGTTGTGTCCATTTGTCTGTTACATCAACTTCCTCTGTTTGTATGTCTCGGTCCGTGTTATCTTCATTGCACTGCACATAAGCCTTGGAGACACAATAAAAGTTTTTAATAAAAATAATTTTGGGCAGGAAAATGTACACTTAACAGGGTTTAAACTATTGATTTATGACAAATCTGGTGGTTATGGAGGTCAATCTATGTCCTAAAATAATGTATTACTCTCATGATGCCAGCGATTCTATAACTTTATTCTTTTCCTTCTACAGTCCACATAAATGGGTAGTCTATAAATATTTTTACCTGTTTTGTGTTGGCTGTTCCAAAGTTCTTGATGTACATGTCATACTCATTCACTGGAGGCAGGTCCAGGAGAGAGAATGTGATGGAGAAGTCCAAATCAATTAGACGCAGAAGTTCCTCACTGCGCTTCCTTTAACCAAATAAATAATTCTGTTTTTTTCCACGTTTATATTTTCATTTTCATATTTCTATATTATATACAGACAAAGCAAGAACTTACTTTTGTTTTTTTGCCACTTTCTGGCTAACCACCTGCTGCTTTGCGGATACAAAATCGATAATTTTACCATGTTTTGGGCCGCTGCTAAGATGACTCTCTGCGAACACAAAACTGATTTATATAGCTTTCTTTTCAAAATGATCAGTAAGAGATGTTTTGTTATACATTTAAACAAATCATATAAACGTCGGTCTCAATTTCCCTTTACACAGTGTATTGTGTAGTTATCTACCTCTCTCGGTTAAAGATAATTCTATAATGGTCTGCTTTGAACTTGCAGAGAAGATTCTATCATTCTCCTCATTTATAGCTCTCTGAATGGCTTCAATCTCTTTTCTTCTCCTGGGGCTTAGCTCTGTATCTTCTCGTACTTTTTCGTCAAGAATTATGTCTTTCTCCTCTTCATCATCAACATCCTCAAAGTCTTCCTCGTAGTCCTTGAAACAGAAACACCTCATTACAAAATGTAGTGCCACAGTGAATAGTAAATCAATTATTCAAATATTGGAACATATTGCAATTGGAACATGGAATTGTGCACACCTCAAAATCCTCCTCATAATCATCATATTCATTCTTGCTTGACTGTTTGTCCTCTTTGGTTTCCTTATTTCCCACCTTAAAACACAAAGATACCATTATCAAATATTTCTGAATAAAAAAAATGCAAAGGTATGCAGATCTCCGTAGTACCCATTTTCGACACATGTAAAAAATGAGGGCATGCACACATAAATACAATAATATTTCTATCATCTGAAATCTAAAACCATCAGACTTTTAAAGGAAAATCTAAAGCAATAAATATTCATTTTGAGAATGTACCTCTTTTCCTCTAGTTGTCCTCTCAGTCTGTTCATAGCCTGATGAATCTCTATGTATCTGATCTCTGTCATGCCTCCTGGATTGTGAAGCCTCCTTGTGCTTTTGATCTCGCTGCCTGTATCTCTCTTCCTTTGCACTGGCTTTTTCCCCGTCCCTTTCCTCATCTTTGATTTCAGCTTTTTGAGAATGACTTCTGTCAGCTTCCTGTTAACAACAGTAACATCAGAAAACTTTCTATATGGTTAGTTACCAAACATGCAAGCAAAAAAACACATTGTTCAAATTCGAGTTTGTTAATATCAGTGCACTCAGATGTATATTTAAATTATGTTATTGTGTTATGGCGTACGCTGCTTTCTTTATCCCTTCTTCTCCTCTCTCTATCTTCTTTATCTCTTCTGGGTTCTGAAACAGAAGAGGGACACCCATTACTTCGTCATTTTACTATAGCAGATTTAAACTTGAGCCGAAAAACACAAGCATACCTCTTCCTTTGTGTTCCTTATCTCTTTGCCTCTCTCTTCTCTCTTCTTTTTGTTTTTCCTCACTTTCATGTCGCCCTTGGTCATTTTCTCTTGCTCTGTGTCGTTCGCTTCTTTCATGTTTTCTTTCCCTTTCTTTGTCTCTCGCTCGCTCCTCTATTTTGTAAAGATCAAGATCTTTCCCTTGTATTTTCTCCTCTTTCCTCTTGTCTCTTTCACTCCTGCGTTCCCGATCTCTCTCGGCTCTCCTCTTCTCTTTTTCTCTATCCCTCTCTATATCTTTGTCCTGCTGTTTATACATCTCTATGTCCTGCTCCCTATATCTCTCCTTCTCTTTATCTCTCCGTCTTTCACTTTCCTTCTCACCTCGACTGTGTCTTTTTTCTTCACTCCCTTTATCTCCCTCTCTGTGTTTGCTCTCTCGCTCTCTTCTTTTCTCTTTATATCTATATTCCTTGTCTTCATCCCTTCTGTTGTGTTGGATTCCGTCCCTGCCAGGATCTCTGTGCTTACTTCCCTCTCTAGTGCTTTCTCTATCTTTGTGTCTCTCCTTTTCTCTCCTTGCATATCGATCGGGATCTCTGTGTTGTCGATCAAGAGATTCTCCATCTCTGTGCCTTTTGTGCTCCTCGTCTTTTTTTGATCTCTCCCTTCTTCTGCTCTCCTCATCATGACCCTGGGAAAACATACGTGTTATAGATTGTGCTAAAAAAAAATTCTTATTAACAAACGTTTCACATATTACCTGAATGTGAGCTTTTAAGTCATCAGATCTCCAAGTGTCTTCCTTAGATAGTTTCTTTGAAGATAAGGAACAAGTACAGTAAATCTTAATACCATACAGACTTCATTTCATTGGTGGATTACCTATTAAACTACATTACATGCCGTTTACATAGCTGATTATTTATAAAGCACGTGTTTATTATAACACATGTGATTAAAATGTGATTTATAAAGAAGGAAAACAGTTTAAGTTTGTTATCAATGGTTGGCTTATAGTCTTATTATTCTTATTATTCTGATTAATTCAACACAACAGTTGCTGCACACACTTGGTTTTGACTTTACCTTTACAGGGTACATTACGTCAGAGATCCTCTTCTTTTATATATCCAACAATAACAAGTTTATGTTTACAGTTTTCACCGCCATACCGCTATATGGCTACAGCGCGTGCGCAGTTTAACGCTACCATGACAACCTCTGAAGCTTTGCTAACAACAGACGGTTGAGTCGAGAAAAGAGTAATCGATCGAGGTGAACGTTGCCATAGTAACACAATCAGGTTAAGCTAATGATCGAATAATCGAACTACTTCAAACGTTTCTTTAGATTTCAACTATACAGCCGCGGGAAATCACTGTGGCCTTTATGGTCAAGTGTTTATAATATTTTAACTAATAAAAAAATTAAAAGTGGCATAAAATCAGTGTGACTGACTAAACATCAGGGTTATCTTTACATGTGGGTAGTAACTAATTACATTTACTTCACATACATTCACTTGAGTACATTTTTGAGGGTAACTAGTACTTTTAGAGTATATTTAAATATAGGTACTTTTACTCTTACTCAAGTAAATTGTTGTTGAAAAAACTTTAACTTGGCTACATAAGATGTTGTATGAAAATTTTAATAAATGTTATATAAATATATATATATATATATATATATATATATATATATATATATATATATATATATATAATCATTTGTTAATGTGACTTGATCAAAGTCTCGCGATGCCGGTTAAGACGAAAGCGTCAACTAAATGAATAAACGTAAATGTAAATGTTCACCAAAACAGTGACAGCAGTGAGGGTTAATATTATGCCTTTTAAACCCTATTAATGGTTATTTAATAACTATGGACAATTTGACCTTATAATACTATATTTCCATCTTATCATGTAAAAATAAAGATGTCAGATTTCCTAAACATGTAATGTTTTATTGCTTAAAAGTGAATATGTACTTGTTTCTTTTGCAACATTTGGGTCTGAAACAGAGATTTGGTTATTTTGACATGTGTGTTTTCATTTTCTGCGAATAAAAGCAAAGTTTTTTATATGTTTGAAATTTGAGAGATATATTGTTAGAATTTCATACAAAACAAAAATTTAAGAGAAAACAATATTTACGTTTTAAAACTTAGCTTACATAACTGTGGCACTGTGACAATGTAACAAATCCCAGCAGATAAACACAAGAACTGATGTTTGTCTCTTATTCGCTTTGTAGTTCAGTTAAAGATGACACTTTGTAACACTTCTGAATGTTATTTGTACTTGCAGGTGCTCGGCTGGGGGTGGCGAGTGTGAGTCGGTGCACACACACACACACACACACACACACACACACACACACACACACACACACACACACACACACACACACACACACACACACACACACACACACACACACACACACACACAGACACACACACACAGACAGACAGACAGACAGACAGACACACACAGAAAGACAGACAGACACACACAGAAAGACAGACATACAGACACACACACACACACACACACACACACACACACACACACACACACACACACACACACACACACAGACAGACAGACAGACAGACAGACAGACAGACAGACAGACAGACAGACAGACAGACAGACAGACACACACAGACAGACAGACAGACAGACAGACAGACAGACAGACAGACAGACAGACACAGACAGACAGACAGACAGACAGACAGACAGACAGACAGACAGACAGACACACACACACACACACACACACACAGAAAGACAGACACACACACACACACACACACACACACACACACACACACACACACACACACACACACACACACACACACACACACACACACACACACACACACACACACACACACACACACACACAGACAGACAGACAGACAGACAGACAGACAGACAGACACACACACACACACACACACACACACACACACACACACACACACACACACAGACAGACAGACAGACAGACAGACAGACAGACAGACACACACACACACACACACACACACACACACACACAGAAAGACAGACAGACAGACAGACACACACACAGAAAGACAGACAGACAGACAGACACACACACACACACGCACGCACGCACGCACACACACGCACGCACGCGCGCACCACCTGCTGTGTGTGTGTGCTAAAGTCAGGCGATCAGCTGCTTGTCATAAAGCAACAACACACAGCAGATCCACCAGCGAACACCAGAGCTGCGTGTCCACACACATGCTGATCTAGAAGCGATTTACTGTCCGCAACAAAATGAACCGGCGAACAAATCTCAAACAGCAGAAAAATCAAAGTAGTGCCGAACTTTAATAATGGAGTGTCGGGTTTACTTCTGAGCGCAATGTGCGCGTTACACCGCAGCTGCTGCGCGTAACAGCGTGCCGACTGCGCCGCGACTCCTGCTGCGAGTTTGTGCTCAACATGACCGAGGACTTAATGACAGCAATGCGGGGAAATCTGACATCAAGTGTGACGGGACAAAAGGATGGCGGACAGGCTTCACCGGCGACCGGGGCGACCCCAAGCTCTTCTACGGCAGAGCTCCGTGAGGATCCGCCATCCAGCACCAGCGAACTCACACACACGTGGCTGCAGTTCGCCAAGACCTTCATTATTATCTTCCCCATATACGTCCTGGGTTACTTTGAGTTCAGCTTTAGTTGGCTTCTGATCGCACTCACCTTATTTTTCTTTTGGAGAAGAAACACCAGGTGTAAGAATACGAGGTTAAACAGGGCGCTTGCCTTTTTTGAGCAGGATGATGGTGTTAAACAACAAGAGCTGGACGCAACTGAGTTACCATCATGGGTGAGTTGACTTCTGCTTCATTTATAACTGTCTGAGAACTGAGACTGTCAGTCGACTGGATGGTCACTTGTGTGGGCATCATGGGATGGTCACTTGTGTGGGCATCATAGGGCGGTCACTTGTGTGGACAACATGGGACGGTCACTTGTGTGGGCATCATGGGACGGTCACTTGTTGGCATCATAGGATGGTCACTTGTTGGCATCATAGGATGGTCACTTGTGTGGGCATCATGGGACAGCCACTTGTGTGGACAACATGGGACTGTCACTTGTATGGGCATCATGGGATGGTCACTTGTGTGGGCATCATGGGACGGTCACTTGTTGGCATCATAGGATGGTCACTTGTGTGGGCATCATGGGACGGCCACTTGTGTGGGCAACATGGGACGGTCACTTGTTGGCATCATAGGATGGTCACTTGTGTGGGCATCATGGGACGGCCACTTGTGTGGGCATCATGGGACGGTCACTTGTGTCGGCATCATGGGACGGTCACTTGTGTCGGCATCATGGGACGGTCACTTGTGTCGGCATCAAGGGACGGTCACTTGTGTGGGCATCATGGGACGGCCACTTGTGTGGGCATCATGGGACGGTCACTTGTGTCGGCATCATGGGACGGTCACTTGTGTGGGCATCATGGGACGGTCACTTGTGTGGGCATCATGGCACGGCCACTTGTGTGGGCATCATGGAACGGCCACTTGTGTGGGCATCATGGAACGGCCACTTGTGTGGGCATCATGGGACGGCCACTTGTGTGGGCATCATGGGACGGCCACTTGTGTGGGCATCATGGGACGGTCACTTGTGTCGGCATCATGGGACGGCCATTTGTATAGGCATTATGGGACGGTCACTTGTGTCGGCATCATGGGACGTTCACTTGTGTAGGCATCATGGGACGGTCACTTGTGTCGGCATCATGGGACGGCCACTTGTGTGGGCATCATGGGACCTCTCACTTGTTTGGGCATCATGGGACGGCCACTTGTGTGGCCATCATGGGACGGCCACTTGTGTGGGCATCATGGGACGGCCACTTGTGTCGGCATCATGGGACGGCCACTTGTGTCTGCATCATGGGACGGCCACTTGTGTGGGCATCATGGTACGGTCAGTTGTGTGGGCATCATGGTACGGTCAGTTGTGTGGGCATCATGGCACGGTCAGTTGTGTGGGCATCATGGCATGTTCAGTTGTGTGGGCATCATGGGACGGTCACTTGTGTGGGCATCATGGGACGGTCACTTGTGTGGGCATCATGGGAAGGCCACTTGTGTGGGCATCATGGGACGGCAACTTGTGTGGGCATCATGGGACGGCAACTTGTGTGGGCATCATGGCATGGTCAGTTGTGTGGCCATCATGTGATGGTAACTTGTGTGGCATCCCAGGATGCCCACTTGGTAATCTTGTGGTTGAGAAAGTTTCTATCGTTTAATGAAAGAGCAACCTTTGGGAAATGAGTAATAAGGTTTTGATGAGATGTAATAATCACTGGATCACTTGTATTGCTTATCTAGGCTTTTGTTGGTGGCAAACAGGCTTAAACTGGAAGTACAATAATTATGGCCTTGGTTACCTTATACAGTGTTAAACAAACACATGTGTGTTTACAACTAGAATCCAGCTGATGCCCTGTTTGGTCATGAGACACAGTAAATCCCATTGCCCTTTCATCTGAGAAGGTGAATTGTGTTTTGGTACACACGTGACTCTAACAAACCCTACTCTATTTTTATCTCAAATGCTTTAAAGCATTACCTTAAGCATTGGCTTATGATTGCTGTAGTCTGATGCCAAGCCGTGTAAAGTATATATCGTATACATATTGGTGTATTAATGTTTCATAATTATACTTCATTCTGTTTGCAGTTTTTTTTTACTTTACAATCTTCTTGCCAATGTTGTGTTGGTCATTTATCAGATATATTGGTGTTACACGGTGTCACGGGCATCCACTATGGTGTCTTCATAATGTCTTTTATTGCCTTTTTTGGAACCTTAACCAAAACTAAACGATTACATTTGGCAAATCACTTTTAGAAAACCCTTTTTGGCAGACATTTTTATTAAAAGTTTCTTACAAAGTCTATACTTTATTTTTGTGTTTATGTTTCCCGATTTATAAACTGGCTGCAAATAAAATGCTCTTCCAACTGAGCTAAAGGAAACTTGTTGCTGTTGAATTGGGTTTGGTTAACATGCATGGTTATTTATATTATATGTTGTCTTGCTTTGACTTACCAAGAATCTTAATAACTTGTTTGTCGTGTTTCATTCTGGTTTCTGGAAACTGTGAGAAGAACCTTAGGTAGATATAAGACTTCGACTTGTTTTTTTCGGCGTTAATCTGAATTCTCTGTAACTTGGTTAAAACCAGTTATATTAAACATATTGTAGTAAAACTGGCCTTGCTCTATGAGAAAATAATTAAGGAAAAATGCTTTTTGTTTTACAATTGACTTAATCTAAAAAATAAAAAGAATAATGTAAATCATTATTGTTCATTAAAGCGATTATTTAAATGTAATTTCTCTTATCCCTCTTGGCATTTTAAACCTGTATGACTTTCTGATGCAGAACGCACAGTAAAATATGTTGAACAAAGTTGGTTAATGGCATCCTTTCACTTGTATTGGTTTTTGCCACTGCTTTTCTGTTACCAACTTTTTTCAAAATATCTTTTTGTACAAAATAGACTGTCAGGCAGGGTTGAAATGATAACAGGGTGGGTGTTTTTCAAATTGAATGGCTATTTTACACTGTCTATCCGGCTCATAAAAATCTGTTCTTCTGTTAATGTTAATATATAGATTAAAAAAACCTAACCATCTTTTAGTTAGAAATATGCTTTCAAAAGTGAAATCTAATAGACAACTATTTATTCAGTGAGAACAAGATCTCTAGTGACCATAGAAACACTGTTTCCATGGGAACTCTAGTGTCTTTCCCACATTTGTATTAACCAAAATATTTAATATACATGTTTGAGAGAATCCCATAAACTGTAGGGCTATGGAAGAGAGATTCAACTTCAGTGGTTCAATGATACCTGCCCTCTCTGCAGGAACAATGATTCATGGTTTTGTAGAGCTTTTGTCAAGAGTTAGCTGAGAAAACTGCTGTGATGTTTTGCTTCTCCAAAACACGCTTCATCAGATTTGTTTTTAGCTGAAATCAAAGTTGGTGTGAAACCCCTTTAGAAGAAAGTCAATTTTACGCTCCATTACAATTTAGATGTCATTTTAAAAATGTGTTAGTTTTAAAGGAAAGTGCTAACACAATTTTATATAATCAGGTTGAGAGACAAGTTTTACACTTTACCTGAGATTTACCTTTCATTTTTTGTTTAATTAATGATGTCTAAAGTAGCAGGGTTTCACAGCTGTGTTACTATAGTGATGGGATTCAAATGTTATAGCCCTATACATTTGTTTTGTTTTGCTTAATATTACTTTCTATTGAGGTCGGATATTAAATTGGTATTTTAAACTCTTATTATAATCTTTGTGTGGACATTGTGGCTGATTGAGGGTTACGTACATTATCTACCTAATTAGCATCTAATAGGTTTAAAGAAATTGGAACCAACTTCTGGAGACATTTTTTTAAAGAGACAGTTTAACCAAACTGAAAATTGTGTCATCATTTACAGTGTTGTCATTTGAAATCTTTATGATGAGAATACAAAATAAAATATTTTGAAGAAAGTTGGTAACCGATCAGCTGTGGCACCCATTCAAATCTACTGTATTGACAGAAAAACAGTGTAAGTGAATGGGTGCCAGTTACCAACATTCTTCAAAATATATTCTTTTGTGTTTTGCAAAAAATGAACAATATACAGTGTTGAAGTGGCAAGAGGGTGAATAAATAATGAAAAGTATCTTTTTGTGGTGAACTACCTCTTCATTGAAAATGTGTTATCTGTACTTTGACTCTTCTCTGAATGTAGTGCCGTTACCCATGCAGAGGTTTCACTGCAGCTATGCTCATTGTTGTATATATTGGCATGCTATAACCCTGGAGTACAAGAAAAGGAGAGAAGCTGAATAAATTTAGATGCCACTTTCTATGTAGGAAACTGACTGTGTTTATTTTTTATCCCATGTTTACAGTGTGTGTGTGTGTGTGTGTGTGTGTGCGTGCGTGCGTGCGTGCGTGCGTTTGAAAGCCAGAAGGGATTCTCTGAAGACACAGCAGAATCTAAACCTACCTGTTTTTTTCACCAATGTAGTCATGTTCTCTCTCTGTCAAATGTCTAATGTTTCTAATTTGATATATTTTCCCACCAGGTTCATTACCCAGATGTCGAGAGAGTTGAGTGGCTAAATAAGGTGAGAAATTATAGATTTCTTTGCCATTACAGAATAATCTCCCCTTAATTCTCTTACAGCACTCTTATTTCATTTAGATGTCAGTAACATGCCGGAATCTAACGTAACACCTGCTTTATTTTGGGAGGTAGAACTCAATCCAGCGTCTAGTGCATTTGGTCCTCTAATTTTTTGTCGTGAATAAAGAAATTTCTTGTATAATACATTTTTACGTATAAAGAAACATTTCAGAATATTGTGCATTGGAGCCTCCAGATTCATAAACCATTTCTGATTTGCATATTGCACTGGCAGCGTGCCCAGTACCTGAATGGCTTCATGCTTCTTCATAGTATGTGTGCAACATTCAAACTCATGCAAAACTATTTTCATGAAACATTACAGAAACACTGAGGTTTTTAAACATATTTAAACAATAATACTTTTTCAATAGCAAAATGTTAAGACTTGAATGAATGTACAAACCTAATCTTAGCATTTGACTTCTCACTCAAAAATCGTAAAATTTGGGCCATATTTCATTCATAAATTTAATGCTAAAGTGCTGTCCATATGGCTACCTTATCAGTTGCTTAAATGCCCAGAATATTTACATTTGGTCAAGTCACAACATGTCATCTGGCTTGTTCTTAGAAAATGTGCAGCTTGTAGAGGTATTTGTTCAATGAAAATGACACACATTATGCAGGTATTTTTTAATTAAGCAATAATTAAAAACTATACAATATTAATTTGAGTTTTGAGCAAATATATTATACATACTTAAGATATATATGACGCATACTACATTGAATTACTTTGTTTTTTAAGATGTCTCAGTGTGTCTGACCAATATTTGCTGGGCTAACTTCCTGTTTTCGGACTTGCAATTACACATCATAGAAAGCTGTGTAGATTCTGGCTTTAAAGCAAACTCTGACTTTAAAACAAATTGTTCTGGTAACTGGTTCATGTTTCTTCCATTTGGCGTACAAACATTGGTTGCAAGAGTGTTACTGGGTTTTGCCTCCCTCCAAGGCTGAGCTGGCTGGGATGCCTAAATAAACAGAGCAATGTTTTTTAAGGCCACAAAGCCACATCATTTACACTTTTTATGGAAATTGACCTGTCCATGGATAACATATAGTTGTCTCGCCAGTTTAAGCTTGGACAAAAGAAAGTATTGCAACTTTGAAGAAATGGCACATTTCAACTTTTAAGCACCTCTATTTTTCTTCATGTTTTCATTTTAGACAGTAAAGCAGATGTGGCCTTATGTGTGTCAGTTTGTGGAGAAGCTGCTTAAAGAAACTATTGAGCCAGCCATCAAAGAAGCCACTTCCCACCTAAGTACGTTCAGATTCAGCAAGGTTGATCTTGGAGATAAGGTATGGTATGCACTTAAATGCCACTGTTGTCCCAAAGCACATACTTTAAAAATCTTTAAAACATTCTTGTCTTAAAAATTTGAAAACCAACATTTCAGCAGACATTGTACATTTTTTGAAAAAGTAAAAGATCTTAGACGAAAATTCAGTACAATATTATGTTAATCGAATGAGTGATAATGTTGATTGTAATTAATGTAGAGGTGGATATTTGTGTTAAAACAATGTTGCACAATTTAACAAATAACTATAAAGATAGCTTAACTTGTTGCTATGAAAAGTTAAACGTTACATCAGCTGTGGGAAGGTTGACATAACATTTTAAACCTTTTGCTGTTGGAAACGACAGCTGAGCAGCTGTCTGACGGAAATAGTTTATGTTGTCGGGTATCTGTGGGGGAACTCAATGCTTAAAAAAATGTCTACCCCTGACGGACCCTCATTGCTCATCTGTTTCTCAGCCTCTCAGGATCAATGGGGTCAAAGTTTATACTGAGAACGTGGACAAACGGCAGATCATCATGGACCTCCAGATCAGGTGACATCAATTTGATAAGTCTTTCTAGCAGGTTCCATTCAAAATGTAAAATAAAAGTTCAGTTTGCTAAAGTTTTGTCGGTTCGCTTTCAGCTATGTTGGAAATACTGAAATCGATGTGGATGTGAAAAGGTACTACTGTAGAGCAGGGATCAAAAGTATACAGGTATACTGCTGTGTTTTCATTAAACATTAAAGAATAATGTTTTATGTTGTTTTGCCACAAAAAGATGCCAGGTTGTGCTTGCCATCATCATCTGATACAGAATCTGTGGTCTGCATTGCTGTTTCCATTAAGTTTAACACCATGACCCAAAGGGTCATGTTAGTCAAGGATAAATGTTCATGTGTTGGAGACAGTGATGCGCTTCCCTATATTATGATGCATACACGTGTTTAATGGAAGGAATTTGTGTCGCCTGAATGGAGCCTATTTTTACAGAAAGGCTGTGCGTATATTTAGAGGGAGGCGTGTAATCAAGTACTGAAATGTCCTTGTACTGTTTGTAGGACAAGATCAGAAACACATACATACTAATGCATATGTTCACAGAATGACTGTTGTACTTTAGCTATGGAGTTTCATCATGAGAAGTTGTCACATTAAATGTATACATGTAGCAGAGAAATCTGTTAATAGATTTTTTCATTTTTACCAAGTATTCCAAAGAAAGCTAACTGAAACGTAACTTGATGATGAGTTGGCAGGCTTTTTCCGCATTATAAAAGTAATCAGTTGGGGCTGCATTGTATACTGTTGAGATATTCTCACAGATATAATCTGCTTAGATAAAAAGATAAAAAGCAAAAACCTCCCAACTGATTTGTTACGGATTAACTTTAGGTAACCATAAAGGACTGCTTACAGAGTGATAGTCCAAGAATGATGTTTATAGTGTTTGAAACAACGTTCATAGTACTGCTGTTGGAGAAGGTAAATATCAGTGTTTAGAAAGCTATCAGTATCAAAATTAATCAATACAACATTCTCAAGAAACTTAAACATTTATCCTCAGCCTGATACAATTTTTTGTAAAATTATATAAAATCTGTACACCATTGAAAGGTCAAATTGTTTCTCTTTCTTTGTATGTATTGACCAGCTGCATGGAGTGCTGCGGGTCGTTCTTGAGCCACTTCTGGGGAACCTGCCACTTGTTGGTGCTCTTTCGGTCTTCTTTCTCAAGAAACCAGTGAGTTTATTTACTGATTTAAAAGCTGGACAGTCACATAAACAGTGTTTGTCAGCAAGATCAAGAGGAAGGGTTGTTAGAATGGTTGAAACTTTCTCTCTCTCTTTCTCTCTTTCTTCTCTTTCTTCTCTTTCTTCTCTTTCTTCTCTTTCTTCTCTTTCTTGTTCTCATAAGAGCAGATTTGTGGAGTATTGCTTTTGTTCTCTCTTAACAGTCAAGTTGGACTGGTGGTGTGATATAACTGCCCCAGGCTTGTTCGAACTTGTGCTCTCTTGTACTCTCTTATCTTTGTCTATGCTTAGTACATTTTTTGCTCAGGTATGTCTGTATTCTCTTTGTTTTGTTATCATCTGTCTAATATGCCTTTCTCTCTCTCTTTTGATCTCATTTAGCTACTAGACATAAACTGGACAGGCCTCACAAACATATTGGACATTCCAGGTCTTAAGTAAGTTAACTCCATATCCATAAAACATGTAAATTATATTGATTTTTACTGTTGGTGTTGTTGATTGTTTTGGTAACTCAGCAGTACTGAAACAAGTACTTTTAAGTCGCCTTTCTTTCTTTATGTTAAATTCAGGCTTTTGGATTCATCTCTACTGCCTTACTATTGAGAGACAAATTTGTCTTTTTGGCTCCTGAACAAATTATAACTGTATAAATGTTTTTATGCTAAAATAGAAGGTTGTTTTCTTTTTTCATTTGCTGTATTGTATGTTAGATGTATTTGTATTTGTAATTGACGAAACATCTTTTGCAGTCTTGTTTTTTAACATGGGGGAAATTTCTGCTTTAAGGACGTGACATTTGGTGCTATGGACGCCACATAAAAATGCTCTTAGAATATAATTTTAAACGGTAAATTGAACCAACTGTTTATATAATAAAAATCACTTTGTTGATACAGTCAAAACTTTTGATTTTAAAATCAGAAAAATATCAGTTTATGAACAAGTTTTCTAATTTAAAAAAGGCGAATAAACCTGCATTATGGATGTGACAAAAAATGGACACCAATTTGTCCATTTGTCCAATAAAAATAAATTACTTCTCAAAAAATTTGAAGGAAGACCTGAGATGGGTATTTGAACAAGCAAATGTTGACATCTGCGCTATAAGTATACAAAAATCCTTTGGTAAAAGCTTATTTTCATGTTTCATGTTAAGGTTGGCATTCCCACGGAATTGCCCAAAGTCTCAAAGTCAAGAGCAGATATTGGACATTAAGGCTACTTAATACTTGAATTTGTTTATGAATATAATCTGTATATCTCTATATTGGGTTGCTGTGCTGTGAATTAAAAGTTAGATTACAGTTGTTTAGACACATTAAGGAAAGGGATTGTTTTCGGATATAGGACTAGCCATTGCAATTGTAATGACAGATCAATAATGTGTTGTTGTAAGATACAGTGTGTGTTAGAAAGCTTAGAAAGAGATTCATGACTGTTGAACCCTGTGTTGTGCTGATGGTGCAGACACTCACGAGAGGTTGTTATTTTACAGCTTTAGCTGCTCTCTGTTGACGAGAGATGCTCTACAATGTCTGTTATTCATTTGGAATTCAGTTTTTTAAATGCAGAATGAGACATTGTATCCAGCGAACGTTAAAAACCTTGTTTTTTTGTGTGTATATTGACGTTTTGTTGTGTATATTGACGTTTTGTTGTGTGTATATTGACGTTTTTGTGGTATTTTTATTTGATACAACTTTTGTAGAAAGAAATGCTGGAAAAAACGAATCCCTACGTCACCTTGGGTTGGGGAGAAGTACAATTTATAATCTCTGTAGAAGCCACAAGAAACAAAAGCACCATTAGTCAGTGGTTATTGCACTGCAGCATCTGAGTTAAGAGTGCATTGTTTTAGGCTATTAAAGTTTATTGGTTTTCTTTGCCTATTTAATGCGAGAGAGTGCAGCCCCTGTGTCAGAAACAGCACTTGTGTTTTTTGGATCATGCAGCTGATGTAAAACTGAACATCAATGCATAGAGCTGAGATTTATCAATATATGTAAACATTAAAATTAATTTATAGCATTTTATTATTTGGGATTGGAGAATGATTGTTTTAGCTTCAGAGAACGCTCTTCTTTGTGATCTCAACATGAAGATGTCGGGAGAACAGCATCTGCCTGGCGAGAAAATCAATAAAGGATATGATTGTTCTTGGTGCGTTCAATTTTTGTGGCATCTATAATTTCAGTTTAGTGTTCCGGGATAATCACTGATACCATTTTATCTCAAAATGACTGCTATTCAAAACTAAACTCAAAGATTGCTTGGAAGAGAAATTAAAAAAAATTTGAAAAGAGAAAAATATAGAATTAGAGAATCTTTTTTAGTAAATTTTAAAAAGGTATTTTGTTAAAGATAAAAGGAAATCATATATATATATATATATATATATATATATATATATATATATATATGTGTGTGTGTGTTTTATGGGTAATATAGATTATGTCTAATATTGAGGGGGTTTAGGGACCCATTTAAGAAGACTTGTATTTGTTAGCACACAAGTGATGTAGGTTACTTAAGTAAACTTAATGAATTAAACCGCTTAGTTTGCTTAAATGTTTCAAGCAAACTTTTTGTGATGGATATTATGTTATGCAACTCTCATCAAAGCCTGGTAGTGGGCTCGAGTATTTGTTGTCAGTTTTTCAGTCTACTGTTTCGTTTTGTGAAGATGAATAGAGTTCCAGGAGATAGGTCTAATGGATTTAAACATAAGCTCTGCAGGGTTGCTTGGCAGTCAAAAGGTTTGAACCATGAATAACAATGTAAACAAGGTTAATGCTACATCATTTGTTGTTTGTATTGGGAGTTAAACATGACAGTTGCTTGATAATGCCTGAAAAATAAACTGAAAGTAATGGGATGTAGTTTCTAATGTTTCACTCTTCACAGGCACCAGGCAGGCAGTTTCTATTCTATCCTTCTATTCTATCATTTTAGACCATTAAACAGGTTTGCTGGCCTGATGACGGATGATACCCATTTTAAGGCATTTGGAGTATTCACTTGTTTTAAGTTTAAGTCATAGTTCTCCTGAAAATAAAAATGCTATTGTGGTTGAAACCTTTATGAATTTTTTCTTATTTTGAAGAATGATGATAAACGAACAGCAGTGGATCTTATTAACTTCTCTTGCAATGGAAATAAAACTAATGGTTGCCACTTAAACAATGTTCCTCAACATTTTTTTGTGTTCTGCAGAAAAAAGAAAGTCATGCAGGTTTCAAGAGCGCGAGTAAATGATGATAGAATTTTATATTTTATTAATTTCATAAGAGCTGCTCATAATAGTGGTACCTGCATATATACTTCTGTAAGTATTCATGTTTAGCTCATGGTAATTCCTGTTTGAATGGAGAAAGTGTGTGTCAAGTCTTTGAACTCTATTCGAATGTGCTTCTTTCTAAGTAGTAATGATGACTTAAGGGAACCCAGGCTAACAGAACCCCAGTGTGTTCAGAAAGAGAAAGCTTCACAGGGAACAGGTGCAGGCACACAGATTGCTTGTGTGTATTGCATCTCTATTGCATCTTGTCTTTGACTCTTTTTTCAACAAGATTCATTGAAGACATGTAGGCCAAATGCCTGTCTGGCAGTGTTGATGACACATTAAAACCGTCTTTACACTTATGGTACATATTAAAAAAAAGATCATACTTAGTGTACTATTTTGACTCGCTTTTGTTTTGAGACCCATTTTTGTTTCTTATTCTGTTTGCAAAACTTTCTGTTTTAGTTAATGTACTTCAAGTATTTAAAGCAAAAATAAATATTCGGTCATCATTTCCTCGCCTTCTTATTTTAAACCTGTTGCAAATAAAATGGATGCCAGTGAGAAACCTTGTTCAAAATATCTACTTTTGTATTCTATGGAAAATAGTCATTGAAATGACAATGGGGTGAGCAAATGATAATGAAAAATGTTTTCTTAATAGTTAATGTAAGTGACTATATAGTTGTTTTATTTTATTGACAGTGGCTTCTCAGACAACATGATTCAGGATATCATCAGCAGTTATATGGTGCTGCCAAACAGAATCACTGTACCACTGATAGGTGAAGTTAAACTGGAACAGCTCCGATTTCCCATGCCTAGGGTAAACAAACATAATGTACATAATCAGAGTGTATATTTTTCGTCATCTGCTGATCTGCTAATAATATTATTCAGTGTTTATAGTAGCTTTCAAGCTATTCTTTCTCATCAGGGCATTCTAAGGATTCATTTTCTCGAAGCACAAAATCTTGAAGTTAAAGACACTTATTTGGGAGGTCTAATCAAAGGCAAATCTGATCCATATGGCATGCTGCTTGTCTGCAACCAGGTCTTTAGAAGCAAGACCATCAAAGAATGTCTGCACCCCAAATGGAACGAAGTGTATGAGGTTAATATATACTGTACTGTTATTGTATATTAAATTATAATCTGATATCTAAGCCAATCCTTTACACTGATGATTTATTTTGTGTGTATTTCTTGCATGCTCAGGCACTAGTTTATGAACCTTCAGGGCAACATTTGGAAATTGAGCTCTTTGATGAAGACCCGGATAAAGACGACTTCTTGGGCAGGTGCCTGATTTATTTAAATAGCAGACATATACAATTGATGTTTTATATACATGACACATAATACATAACTTTTGCTTTGTACCTATTCCAGCCTAATGATCAACTTGAGTGAGCTTTATAAGGAACAGAAGGTGGATGAGGTAAGGAGGTCTCGGATAATTTATCTCACATCTTTTGTGTTAATTTAATTAAAGTGACTCTCAGATTAAAACCTCACTTTACTTTTCCTTTGTGTGCTTGCGTGTGGGTTAGAACCTGTAAACGATCTGAGAAGTCACAAATTCCAAATTTCATGATAAAGACATGTATTGTCTTCAAAAGAAATCTTATTTTTTGGACTGCTGGAAATTCCAGAATTGTAGTCATCCAGTTACTTCTGTCATGTGTCGTCAGAGACCCGTACGGAAGTAAATGAATTCACATAATGTCGCCTCATCACTGGTGTTGATGCGGTAACTGAAAACCAAGTTGACCAATAACAGTATACTGGGATAGTATTTTACAGAGATGAGGAAAGATGTGAAGCAAAAAGTTAAAAAATTAAACTGATTAAGTGTTCTTTTAGGTTTCAATGGCATTTGTGTGTAGTTGAGGTCTCAAACAATTAACTTTATTAATGTTTATCACTATCTAAGAGGCACTTTGATAGGCACGATTACAGTTGAGTCTGAAATTAATAATAGCAAGCAGTGATGAAATCGTACACAATTTATGATATGTTCTTAAGTAAATGTGTACTTGTAGTTGCCAATCTTTTACACTGATGATTTATTTTGTTTTTCCAGTGGTTTGACTTGGAAGAGGTTGCTACAGGCAAACTTCATCTGAGATTAGAGTGGCTGTCATTGTACCCAAGTGCTGAGAAACTAGATCAAGTATGCACACACATACACACACATATCGACAGACAGGCAGACTTGATGAACCTAGATAAACCGTTGATAATCTATTTTTCTTAATCTCTTCTCTCATTAGGTTCTGAGGACTATAAGGACGAATGACAATCTCTCCTCAGCTCTTCTAGTTGTTTACCTGGACTCTGCCAGGAATTTGCCAGTACGTGTCTGTGTGTGAATGATTGCGTTTGTGTTCATACAGAAGGATCAGTGATTTCGTAAGATCTAATCTTAGGTTTTGATGTGTTCTAGTTTCCTTAGAAAGTCAGATATTCTTGTGCTTCAGCACAAGATTTTTTATCTTCTGCTTTTGGGAGGTGTTTCGAGGGGTTTCTTTTAGGTTTAATATCAGTGCAGTTTGAACAAAAAAAAACACAACTAAATGAGTTTCACTGCGCTGAATAGATTTGTAAGGACTCTCCAAGTCACAAGAACCATTTTGATGCTCAATGAAAAATATTTATATCTTCATTAACGTCAATACATAAATTATTTGAATTATTTGAAATTGAAGAGAGAGGTTACTGGGCCTGAAAACTCCAGGCGTAATAAAAGTCACTTAGTCTTGACTTAAAGTGGTCACATGATTAATGTTCCTCATTGTGCCTTCCTCCTTCACTAAAAGAGTGTCTTTGAGGGCAGTTTTGGCTGTGGAAATCTGAAGGAGAGGAGGGCATCTGGTCTGGTCTTTTGTGAGAACTCTGAATCTCTCTGTAGAACTTTATTTGTGAGTGTACCTGTTTGCATCCTAGATCTCCAGGCTTTGTTTAAGCAGGGTGCCTAACAGTTTGAATAGACATTTCATCCCTATAAGAAGTGTTATCTTTAACAAATGAAAAACAAGAAGTGTGTTAAACTGGTGCGTGTGAATTACCATTCTTACCCGTGTTGACGCAATGTGCATTACCGTTATCTCTAACAAACATACAAATCACATTTCATTAAAATTATCTAAATGTACAAATCACATTTAGTTTTTTTTGTTATTAATAGTTTTTACCACAGAGTTATAATTAGTTTACAGCTCTTTAATCTACTTTATATTTTGAGCTCTGGTGACGTTGCAGTCATATATGTTGTCTAAATACACCGTGGTCATTTTTAGACATGTGATTGATTTTCCTGGTCTGGAGCTACTGTAGTGAGCATAAACTCTTTCTATACCCTTGCTATACTTATCAAAATTTTACAGTAGGAAAAAAGCAAAATCATAGCTTAAAATCATTTCTACATATTTCAATCTGATGGACGATATGTTTTTTTTACGGTACATGTACAGTACAATATCAGTCTGAAGTAAACATGTAACATTCCTGCATGTCCTACATTGTCCTACATGTACTACATTGACTGCCTTGTTTTCAATTTTTATCCACTGTTCTTCTGGAAAGACCAATCCTCTTGACTTTAACCCTGATGGTCCCAAACCCCCTTATAAAGTCCTGAAGGTACATTAGAAATGCATGTGTTGTGTGGCATGCATCACAGGCACGGCATTCGAAATATGGACATTGAACATGATCTCACCACTTTGGTGTTTTATTTTATTCTGTTTTACATCTAAAATGTTGTGGGTTTGTTTTTTGTGAGGTGAATTTTTCTCTACTGCACCATTGCATGCATGCATTTTTTAGCTATATTGATCTTAACTGAATTCTCTTAACTATATTCGGATATCTACATATGTATACTTAAGTTACAGATAGTTACAGTTTGCTATTTTGAACAGGTTGGATTATATCATACACTGCAATTTAGTATGCTTTTCTCATTGAACAGTCTGGGAAGAAAGTGAGCATTGATCCAAACCCTTTTGTCAAAATGACTGTGGGACTAAAGACACACACAAGCAAGGTAAAATGGATTTACCTTTAATCTAAAAAGACCAATTAAATCAAATAATTTCGGAGTATATTCAGTCCCAGGTTCCTTCTTGTTCCTTTGGTTTTAGGTGAGGTATAAAACAAGTGAACCACTGTGGGAGGAGGCTTTTTCTTTCCTCATCAACAACCCCCACACTCAGGAACTGGAAGTAGAGGTATTCTAGACAAGACCACCCTAAAATCTGGATTGCTAAGTAATTCGTAATTACTAGATAATGTTATCTTTAAAATACCTGTGTTTGTGCCGTGTGGAGTAGTTTAAAAAGGTATTGATTTTTGTAATGTTTATAAGAGTGGTTAACAGCTCAGCAATAAGAAAATACACAAATTATTTCTTCTGCATTGACCTGTTTTACATTTGTGTGTGCCAGGTGAGGGACAGTAAACTGAAGTGCTCTCTGGGTAGCATACGGGTAGCACTGTCATCTCTGCTGCAGGAGGTGGACATGACACTGAATCAGCATTTCCCCCTGCAGAGTTCTGGGCCCAGCAGCACCCTAAAACTAAAAATGGCCCTCAGGGTAGGTTTGTTTGTATATCTGTGTATGTTTGTCATTCAGACTGTGTGTGGAGGAGTTTTAGTGTGTATGGTTCAGTTTTTGCTTTTGCATGATTAAATCTGTGGTCTTATGAATTTGTCCTCAGGTTCTCTCTTTGGAGAAGGAGGTCACGTCCAGTCAACCATCATCCGTCCGAGTCCGACACAGCAGTCAAACTAACAGTTCACAACCTCAGACTACCACCACTACCACCAACAATTCCACACCTACAGTCATACACCCTCCACACAACCCATCACCAACCCCTCCACCAGACCCACCTCAGGGTAAACGGGGATCAGGCGGCTCTCCTGTGCGCCTGGCTGAGGCACGTCACAGTGTTTCCAGCCTGGGGATAACCAGCTTTCACAAACATCAGTCTCACAGAGACTCCACGCCCAGCCTGGCCTCTGACATTTCATTGCCTTGTGCCACGCTGGAGCTACAGCAGAGGTTACAGCAACTGCAAAAGTGAGATTACGTCGGAACACTTTTTTTCTGATCAATGTGAATTAGACTTAATAGGACTGTTAACCCCAAAATGAAGTCTTTATTTATTCTTGACATGTCAACCTTGTCTGGGTCCCTTTCTTCTGCAGGATGCAAAATAAATATTTGGAAAAATGTTGGTTAAAGAAAAACACTCCTCTCCATTTACTTGTAATGGAGTTTTTGGTTACCAACATTCCTAAAAACTCTTCTTTTTTGTTTTGCAAAAGAAAAAATTCAAGGGGCAAGAATATAAAAGTAAAGACAATATTTTGTGCTGATCTATTATTTATTGATTGATTATTGATTGATTAAATGCTCTTATATTTGACAAGTACAATAAAGTTTTTTGAGCATGAAAAATTAAACAAATCCTCAAAAAAACTTGATTGCAATTCTTGCATTGCATAGTATATGTGGATTAATACATATGCAATTAGTCCCCGTAAATGTAAAATAACCTCACACAAACATTACAGGGACTTTAAATCAAAATACAGTAGTTCTATTAACAGAATTCTGTTATAAATTGTTTGTGTTATCAGATGTGTGGCCTAGATAAATCTGTTACTCTTACACACACTGTTTCTCTAACATGACAGCGGTTCAGGACAGAGCCAATATCCTCTTGGTGAAGTTCAGCTGACAGTCCGACACAGCCTACAAAGAAACAAGCTCATTGTAGTGGTTCATGCCTGCCGGTGAGTGTACACAAATACATCTATTTTCCAATTCATTCATTTCTTTTTTACCTTTTTACATGTTCAGAATGAGATGTTTGGCATTAGATAATTTACTGAGATTTCTTTCTCATGTGTCTAACTCTAAGCAGTAAATTCAAAGCCTTTGCATCTAGTTGATGTATGCGTTAATAATGGAACATATGTTTGCATTTGTGCGGATTACAATGACAGAAACCTCATAGCACTGACCAAAGATGGTTCGGATCCATACATTCGCCTGTACCTGTTACCAGACAAGAGCCGGAGTGGCCGCAGAAGAACCAACCTGCTCAGAAAGACACTCAACCCAGTCTATGACCAATCGTAAGACACTTACAATAAGGGCTAGATAGTGTTCTGAAAGTTTTTTTTTTGTGTGTTATTTATAAATATAAAAAATTAATTTCAGGTTTTAAGTCACATTAACTATGGAAATAGCTTGACGGCATTGTTTTATTATTTATGCTGGTTCTTCCTATGTGCAGCTGCATGCAGGAAAAAACGAGAGGACTTATCTCTTGATGTGCATTGTGTTTGCCAGGTTTGAGTTTAGTGTATCTACAGTAGAACTACATAGGCGAACTCTGGATGTTGCTGTGAAAAATGGAGGTGGACTTCTGTCCAAACACAAAGTACTGCTGGGCAAGGTGGCAAATACTATAATACACTATTACACTTTTTTTAACCAAAATGTTTAATGTTTTGTACATTTTCCTAACATTCTGTCTCACAAATGTCTTTGTCAAAGGCATTTGTGGATTTGGGAAGTGAAGACATTTCTAAAGGATGGACACGATGGTGGGATTCCTATTCAGTCATTCATACAATTTAAGCTTAATAATCGTTAACCGAGATTTGTTACATATATGTCTGTCTTTCAGGTATAATCTGACTGAGGATGGATCAAAGAAAACAGTTAAGACATAGTGGCCCATATTTGAATGCAGGGAAAACAGAATGAAATTGTGGATAACTGGCACAGTTAAATGTCGAAGCCAAGGCCTTTACATGATATACAGCTGAGAAGAAGCATTCAGTAGCAGAAGAGCAGTGTTTAGCAAACTAAACCAGGCTATGTCTGCTGGGATTCACACTGGCCTCAAAATGTGTTTCTTCTCAGCAAAGCTTTAAATTGCCACCTTAAGCATCAGTTCTCCATATACCCTCATTTCCCCCAAAGATTAAATCAGCTCTTCTATTCGCTGCACATGTAACACATCGTTTCACTTTTATTCTTTCACTAGATGATTGACTCTTGCGTAACTACCGAACAATTGACATTAATCTTTTGACTGACACCAAGTGACACTTATATCTTTCATATCCGTATCCATTTTTAGAAACATAACACTGTTATTTTTATAATATTATACCTTATAGAATGCTGGGTTTCCTGTGTACTTTGTTGGCAAGTCAGAAATGTTCTCGTAGCATTGTTTTTTGTTCGAGGTAGACAATTACATACAACACATGGCCAAAGAGGTGGGTTGGGGTCAAATTTGCAAATGTGGGTTGCAAATGAAACACAACACATGTATGTGAACGCATTTTTCCTAGAATTGCTGCTGTGATTTTGACTTTTACCTAGGAATGGATTTGTTTTTTTTTTATCACAGAATAATGGGAAAAGGTTATGTTAAGCACATAAAAGTATCCATTGAAATACTTTATTGTAAAAGTATTTCACTGTTTCCTATTGCACAGCACCCAAATGCCTGCACAGAAAAGTTCAATGCCATTTTGTTAGCAAGAGGTTTATCAGATTGTATTAGAGCAAGGAAGCAAAAAAATGTATAGTATGCGAAACGTGTACAGTATGTGTGTTATTTGTCTGATCACAAAAGTGTTTTGTTTAGAATTGTTAAAAAGACTGTGAAATGGCTGTTTATGTGATTCAGCCCTATGCATTGTGCATGATATTACTGAAATATGACATCTGACTTGAAATTGTGAACTCTGGTCAGTTTGGACCCTTTGAGTTGAGTCAGTTTGGACCCTTTGAGTCCCAGGCACTTTAAGAAATGTGCATGAGGGTATGTTTTCAAACATCAAAGTGTCAAACTTTTTTATGTTAAAGTTACTTACTTTGTACTATTTTAAGGCAGAACTGAATGTTTTATTATATTGAATATTATTATTATTGATTTGATATTATAATTACAATTGGTAAAATTATTAATTCTTTCTCGTTTTAATATGTGTTTTATAACATGTTGTTTGTTTAAGTGTTAAAGCAACCTAATAAAAAACAATGCATAATAAGCTGACTTTGCTTTTTAATAAGGTACAAGTTTTATATTCACACATATTGATGCTTCTGACATTGGATGAATATTAAGCGTCCTTTGTCGCCATCTGGTGTACATTAACTGTTAAAATTCATTTTTCTTTAAATGATAATATACAGTCTAAAGCATGTTTTTAATTGTATTACAAGTGTTTATACCAAAACAGACAAGAGTTTACAACACACTTTAGTTCAAAGCTATATTTCATAAGCGTGTCTTATATCTCCTATACAGCAGGTGGCGCTGACACACAACGCAACGTGAATGATGACGTCATGACGCTTCTTTGATTTTGAGCGGGAAATAACTGTCAGACGACGCCGAGCTTCTGGATGTAAACAAACGTGACAGGTTTGTGTCAAAAATAAATACAACTACTGTGATTTTTCATATGAATGTTTGACTAAACCGTATTAATCTGTTAATATAACATTTGTGCACGACAAACAAAGCTACATTTTGTATATATTCCATTGTGTCTCTTTTGTAGGTCTCTCTGTAAAATGTCGAAACGGAAGCAGTTTTTGGACTCTGTCCACCATGAGCACGTCCAGGATTTTCAGAACTTCATCAAGCTCCATGTAAGTCACACTTGCATCTGTATAACATTGAATCTATGACAGAAACGTCTGTTTGTATTGTAGAAGGATGGAGCAGATCCGTTTGACATTGTTGAGGTTCTATCAGAACTGCAGAGGAGTCAGAGACATGAGCTTTGGGACAGACTGCTGAAGTTACTGCAGCACACCCTCACTGCTCACCCCATGGAGCACTGGATCACTGGTGTTGAAGAGGAGGAGGGGGACATGGAGGTGGAGGTTTCGGAAGAGCAGGTCAGTAACACATCAGTTTATGTACCTTCTGTATGACCTTCATTGGTGTTTTCAATCATACGTTATTCTTCTGTTATTTCAGATGCAGGCCATGGCCGTCATAGAGGGTGTCACCGTTGTTTCTACAGCGTCTGTGGATATTTTGCAGGAGAATGACACCTATGCCTCCCTTCTTGCTGTTGCCCAGATGCTCAACTGTAAGTGTTTGTATATGGGACCCTGCCTGTGAAACCCAGCTCGAGTCATTATTTTGGTTTTTACTATTGTATACATAATGTATGCATGCTATGCTGCACTGTTTAAAGAATTTTCTGTGATTATGTAACATTGATTTGTTTAATGTTTAGAGAGTGAAACTATGTTGAATATTGAAGTCTTAGTGGAACTACTAGGTCAAATCAAACTTTAATGCTTGTGGTCTTAGAAGTGGATTTTCCGACTTAAGCCGGGTTTTTACAGGCAGGGACACATAGAAATCCTTAAGATTTCACATAAATCTTAAGAAGTTTGTTGTCTCCCAAAACCTGTATCTTTTTTTGTCATGTCCATAACGCTGATTAATTTATCATCAAGGTGATCATAATACCATACAAGGGATTTTTGTGTAAATTATGTGAAATGTATTTTCTTAAGCATTGTGTTAATTGCAGGCATAGAGAGTGCTTTGCCACTGTCCCAAACTCCCCTCCAGCAGGCTATCCATTGGATGTTTGAATGCTGGTGGAAGCGTGATCTAAAAGGAAAAGAGGAGCTTGGTTGGACTGCTTTCCTTGTCTGTTTGGAGAACACTGTTATACTTGAGAAACCGGTACTAAAACCATTTTATTTACTTTTCATGTTACACACATTGAGTAATGTGGTCCTTTCATATGTTGTACGGTATGAAGTTGTAAGATATGAAGATCTTTGTATGTTCGTGATTTCGGGTGTGTTTCCAGGTGAGTGAGCTCAGAAGGCTGTGTACTCTCCGAGAGGTGCTTCTCAGTGTGGACTTTACATCTGAAAGGGGCCAACAGCTCATTGATCCTCTCCTGCAGTGTTTTTTTAAAGCTTCTCATATCAAACATGAAGAGGTATGCGTGTGGTCTATGGGAGACAGATCAGATTTTCTACTCTAGATTACGTGTGTAACTTTGTTTATTGCTTATCTTGCAGGGGAAACGGTTCCTTGCCTTCCTCTTTTCCTGGAATGAAAGCTTCATTCGAATGATTCATGAAACTATTAAGAACCAGCTGCAGTTCTTCCCAAAGTATTTTATATGCTCATGACTTTCACTTTTATAATGATAAAAGTTGCGCACAATAATGTTTTTTTTATTTATATTGCACACTATTTTATTAAATTATTATGACACCAAACTGCTTAGATGAAGCATCATAAAGAGCTTATGAAGTTGTGGGTACCTTGATCCTTCACAGATAGTTTTAGGACAGCTGTAATTGTAAAATAAAATAACTTTGATTAGGCTACTTATATGACCTATGTCTTATGTGATTTTAAATTTATAATGTTTTTTTATGGGGAGATGGCATGGTATTAGATAATTGCTTATAATATTATTTTTTAAACAAATAATAATAATGTTTTTAGTACAGACTAGCTGTTTTTTTTGATGTGTTATTTCTTTTGATCTTCACAGTCAGTGTTTTTCTCTCCCCCTGTAACCCTAGAGCTTTGTCTGTACATGTGGCTGAGATTTACTTCAGAGCATGGAGAAAAGCATCAGGCACTTTCCTGGAGGAGATTGAATCCTCCTGCATCCAGGATTTAATGCAACATGCTCTGTTGCTGCACAGAAATTCACCTGTACACAGCAAAGTCAGACAGGTCAAAACTCCCATTCAAATTTAATTGAACTGAAGAGGTTTTAATTAAACTGAACTTTAAAATATCAGCAAGAAAATAATATTATTGTAACAGCATGACTGCTTCCGAGGACTTGTTCTAAGAACACTACATTTGTTCGGGTACAGTTAAAATAAAAACTAAAATGCTTTTGGTATTTCTTGGGTAGAAGTTAATGTATAAACTAAATTACATTCTTCATATTGTTAATAATCTGTGTGCAAATATGCTCTAAATGAAAATGTGGTCTCTTTCTTTGCCTGTAGATCCTCACTTATTTCCACAAGCAGAAGTTTCGAGAAGGAGTTGATGAGATGCTGGACAGACTATACAAACCAGTTCTCTGGAAAGCACTTAAGGTCCTTCATAAATATATTGACAAAGTCAATGTTTATTCTTTTCTTTAGCTATGTGTACTCTTTCTTCCTTAAAAGATTACAAACTATGTATTTGGTTTTATTTTTAACGTTATGTCATTTTTGAATTTTGTTTTTAATAGGCCACTAATTCTGAGGTCCGGGCCAATGCAACACTGCTGTTTACTGAGGCCTTTCCTATCCATGACCCCAACATGAACAGTGAGATTGTAGACCAGGCTGTTCAGAAACAATTGGATTTATTGTTTGTATGTTGAGGCTTTTATCTTAATTCCATTGTCTGTGCCTGATGAGCAATGATCTATTTACCGATGTCCTATAGCTCAGTATGGGCAAAAAGAGTATTTCTTTTTATTTTAGGAAGTCAGTAACTTAAACAAGCTTACCCATGGTCTTCCTATAGGCTCTTCTTGATGACCCCCAGCCTCTTGTGCGATCCTCTGCAGTGTTGGGTGTTTGTTCTGTCCTGGCTCGTTGCTGGGAGGTCATTCCTTCCACGGTCATCACAGACCTTCTGCAGAAGCTCATCCTTCAGCTGGCAAATGACACTAGCTCTCCAGATGTCCGTTGTTCTGTTTTTATGGTAAAACCCTAAACTGACATTCACTTGTCTGTGTAGATAAGAAAGAGAGAGCTTAGCACCTTTCAACATTCACAACAGAAGTCATTTACAGCTTAGGCATGGACACTGTCTGCTCCGTAATTTCACTGAGATTTGGTGATTGAGGAATTCCAACTATAAAGCTTTTTTAAGTGAAGCATGGACTGGAAATAATGTACCTCATCATTAATTTATAGACCAGGGATAAATACAGAAGTGTTTTGAACCTAAAAGGCAAAACAAAGTTTAACTTAACATTTTAATAATTAACGTGAACTATTGTGGACATATTATTTAGAGACACAATTATTGATTGTCATATTTTGAAGCTGAGGTTAGTGTCTGACACCTCTGGATAGTGACGAAATGAAATTATTGTGAAATCTTTTTAATCTTTGTCGTTCAAGACTTAATTAATGTTGACCTGTTTGTGTGCTCTCCTCAGTGTATGTCTATAATTCTGGATAACAGTTTGAGCCATCCACTCATGGAGAAACTGTTACCTGCACTGAAGAGCAGCCTCCATGACAGCTCTGAAAAGGTGCGAGTTGCGTTTGTGGGAATGCTCCTCAAGATCAAGGGTGTTCGGGCAGCCAAGGTAAAAGTTTGAGCTGTATCTTATTTGCTCTTTCACACCAAAATGATTTTAACCCATTTTTTAATTAACAGCTTTTACAATAAGATTTGCACACCAATTTATGTTGTGATGTTATGTGTTTGCATCGATTTCTTTTCGGTCTTTGCCATAGTTTTGGAAAGTTTGTTCCCTGGAACACCTGATGGCTCGTTTGGAGATAGACTCACCCCCCGTCTCCAAGCGAATTGTCAATCTACTCTTCAACTCGTTCTTTCCAGTCAACCAACCAGAGACTGTCTGGTGTGAGCGATGTGTCACACTGATCCAGACAAATCCCGGAGCAGCTCGCAAGTTTTACCAATATGCCTATCTGTACACAGCTCCTGCTAATATAGGTAGGCTAATATAGATTGCACATTATAGGATTAGATCACAATATGTATTAAAAAATGTTATTATAGTAAAACACTGTTAAATATGACAAAATCATTGTCCCTACAGTCTTCATTATGTGTTGAGCTGGTAGGGTTAAGTTTTAACCATTTTGTGTAGTGCATGATTTTAAGTTATGGTGTCTGTGCTTTATTTTTGTAGTTAAGCTGATGCTGGTGATCAGAAAGTGTCTGAATGTGTGCATTCAAAATTCAGGTGATGATGAATTTGCATCCAGCAATAAAGAAAACAGCACGGTGAGACTGCTTACATGTGTATGTATTTTAAATTGCAAAACAGTTGAACAGTTGAAACTGATAAACCAACAGAGTGTAAGGTATGAAAACATTGATTGAGCTGGAAAATTAAGAGTTGACTGATAATTCAGAGTGATTGGATTATTTTCTTTGTCTCAAGTTGTTGGAGGATGTTCTCTCAGTGGATGACACAGCCTCCATGGCCAGCTTACTGGAGATTTTGGTCATTCTGTGGAGAAGTGTCCAGAGATCTCTGCAGTCCAACCAAGAGGCCTTTAAGTACACCACATCAAAGTTTGCCACAGTACTGCCACAGTATCTCAAAGTTTTTCAGGTAAAATGCTCTGTCACACATGGGTAAACCTGGGGATTGTGAAGCTGTAATTATCTTTCTGGCTGATGCAATGTGAGTGCAACTTTAAAGTGTGTGTGTGTGTTCAGGAGGAGCGGTGTAAAGCCCCTCTCATTCTTCTAGCGTCTCTGCTTCCTGCCTCTGCTGTTCCAGCTCTGAGGTCAGTTTGACTTTCATTCACCAACCTCTCCTCCCTGCAGCGCACATTATCAAACACCCCCATAAAAAAACCATTCACCCAGAAATAAAATTCTGTCATCTACTCATCCTCATCTCTAGAGATAATATTTCAGAAATAGTCACTTTTAGGTGAACTGTTCTTTAAAAGGACAAAACAATGACAAAAAGAGCATTTTCAAAGGTCTTCTTTCCTATAGGGTGTGTAAAACGCTCCACATGGTGTCTTAGCTGTCTCTCCAAAACAGCAGTATGGCTTAAAAGTAAAATGCCAATTCTCAAAGCCAACTGATTTCCTTTTGATCGGAGTGGCATACTTTAATGCTGGTGGGATTGAATGTGTCTTGAAGGCTTTAGAGCGATCTGTTGGACAGTCTGGGTGTATTCATGACTATGTGTCCCTCTCTGCAGGAGTAAAGTGATGTCTCAATTGAGAAGTCTGAAAGCGGGCTCTGCTGTAATAGCGTACAGTCAGTCACTGGAGTGTCTCTGTAGCTGGGGGCAGATCAGCCATATTGTGGAACTAATCGAGAACTGGCTCACAGAGGCTGCACCTGAGAGTGGGGTAAAAATATAGGGCTTGAAAAATCTTTTTTTTTAATTGCAGTCTTCACTTATGCCATTTTAAGAGGTGCTTTATTATGTAATGTGCATTCTGTCCTGGATATTTAGCGCATTATCGAGTCCACACTGCTTTTTGTATCGTAAATGGCTTTTTCTGCAATACTTTTCCCCCATTCCTTTTTGCTTATATCTGACCGTTCAATTAAATAGTATTTTTGCTTGCAAGAGGACAAACAGTGGAAAGAATGGATGTTATCGAAATAGGTCCATACATTATAGTGAATGCACTGTAATGCAGCAAACAATGACATATTGCTTTGTGTGCTGTTTTTAATACAATCTGCATTAAAAAAGTGAGCTATGGCCAATACAAGAGATGCACCAATATATGTGTGAATAATCAGTATCTTAATTCGACCTATACCGATTACTGATTCCTTAAACACACTTTTCTCTTTTCAATAGGATGGGGAAAATACAAATGCCAAAGTGCAATTTGACGGTCTGGAGGAGTCAAAGCCTGATCTTGGCCTGGACTATTTGGATTACCTGTTGTTGCACCCTAAAACACGAGACTGTCTGCTCACGATGTCACTGGATCAGATCAGAGAGCTCCATAATGCCCTCTATAAATGGAAGGTACCATAGTCTCATGCTTTTATAATTAGTCATATGTATTATTATATTACAGTGCATTTGTACAAGGACACTGTTATTTTGTGATATTATGCCACCATTAATTATTGAGTCAATGTGGTATTGGAAGGTTTTCAAGAATCGTGCTTAGCAGAAGATTAATCGCAGGATGGTTACATATGATGTTTTTGCCCTTGTTATTCTAATGAAAGCTCAACGGTGAGCATGTTTGGTCTTGCGTGAGTCATAAGGGATCATAGGTTAATGTGTTGTTTTCTGATAAAAAAAACTTTGAATCTGTCCTTTCTTTTACGTGTGTTTTTGACTTAATTGCAAAATTTAAGATATATTATTAAGCGTTTTCATTTCTCATTTGTTGTCTTTTTTTTGTGTATGTAAAAGTCACTTCTGCTGTCCTCTCTGAGTGCATCAGAGGTCAGCACTGCCAACACTGAAACAGCCTTAAGAGCTTTTATTTTCCACGGTCGACTCAGCATCCACCTTCAACACAAAGTGAGTCTACGGCAAAACACACTGTGTAATGTGTAGTCAGTGAGTTCTTCATGCCCCAAACAAAGCAAACATCAACACAATCAAATAAACAAAGAATATTATTATGATGTTTCATTACTATCATGTGCTAAACTGTTAGTGTAGATAAAATGGTATATGTTTTAGTTGTCGAGTTGAGACTCATACCTGGCACCTCTTTCTGATCCTAGTACCCAAAGGAGAGAGAGTTCTTGATATCCCTGGAGAATTCTTTGTCCTGGGTGGAGAAGAACGTCCTCCATTTCCTGACCAGCTCCAGCAATGAACAGCAGTTGTCTTTAAGCAGGAAAATAGTTGAAGTAAGTGTTATGTTTAGTATGTTAATATATTAATTTGGATGTTGGGTCATAATCAAAGATCAAAGCACTTCTTATAAATAACAATTAAGATTTAAATTCTAAAGAAATTTGCACTTAGTTTATAGTTTTGTGACCATACAATAGCATGGTGTTTATAGTTTTGTGCCATACAATAGCATGGTGTGAGAAATTTTCATAAACAGTGTGTACAGGTACAAGTATCTTTTTTTTATATTCATCGTGAATTTCCCATTCTGTTTCATTTTCAGAGTTGTTTAACAGTGTGTAAGAATGTGCTACGAGTCTCAGTAGGTGACAGTGATTTCGGAGAGCACTTATTACAGCACATTGCTTCTGTACTGCAGTCCGGTAAGAATTGCTTCTTTTCTATTTGTGTTTTTCTGGTGGCCTTATGTTTTCTTGACTTTTGCATTTAGATATAATATATTTGCCCCCTGCACATTTTATTAAATGTCAGAATACTTTTATTACAATGAATATTGATGTGTGTGTTTATTCAGAGAAAGGATACATATGCATCCCTCACATGCTCGCCCTACTAACTGAGGTGGCACAGTCCTGCCTTTCCCATAAGACTGATAGGGATGATGATCAGCTGTCTATCACTGTCCGAATTTTGACCAACATCTTCCAAAAAATAGTAGAGATTCTGGCACACAGACTGCGTAAAGACAAAGAAGAGGGTCAGAAGGTGAGGCTTCTTAAAAAAGTCAATGACAGATTTAACAATCTTATAAGCATTTCTATGTACTCTAGTTGTCTTATTTCATACTGTATGCTTCAGTTTAATTGAGATGTGTCCTTTGTGTTTTTAGCTGTGTTACTCTTCTGAGGAAGATCTTCATGAATTTCTGCTAATGGCCAATTTTGCGACGGAGAGGTCGGAGTTCATTACAGGAGTATTCTCATCACTCTGTGCTGCAGTTATTATAGATATCAGCCGCACCCTGCAGAAGGTACACGAGCAGTTGAACTAAAGCATGAGAGGTGTTTTTTAATTTGTAAATATAAACTGAGGATCATTAAATTAAGATGTGAAAGGTCTTCATTTATAAAGGGACAGGAATTTAGGATGTTAATATTTATGTTACTTTATGTAGATCACTCATGTTGAAGAGGTGTTGACACCAGAAACAGTTGATGACCTTCCACTATTGTCAAACACCATTTTCAAAGTTATCCTCAGATCACCTGCAGTAACCAGGTAACAAAAACAAACAGCTCTATACCCCAAATTATTTATGTATACTTGATTATAAAATCTCTCTTCTGTTTGAAGCACTTACTATCATTTTTTTTAATACGTTCTAGGTTTTTTCTGTCTGAAATGAGCTCCTCTATAGATTCAGAGGCTATCGATAGCATTCCACAGTGGGCCGCAGTTACACACATTCTAACAGTCATTAATCAAAGTGAGTTGTGATCATATATATTTGTTATTTCCCTTATTTATGCTGTATAGATAAATTATTAGTTCACCGAGAATGTATACTTCTGTCATTTACTAACATCATTTGAAATCCATATGACTGAAAAACAACTTAAGAGAAAGTAAACATGTCAGAATTGTAAATTGTAAAATGGCTTTCCTTTAAACTTAACACAGTTATAGGATGGCTGAGTAGTAATAAACCATGATAAAATGGGATATAAATGAGATGTAGGATTTATTTGTGTACTAACCCTTATGCTCTGTTCATTGCAGCCGATGCATTCAATGTAGAGTTAAAGGAAATTGGTGTGTCTGTGCGAAGACAAATACAAAGCCATTACAACATCACTGCAGAAAATGCTGAAAATATACAGAGGTAATAGATGCTGTCGCTGGCATACTTTTACTCTTGACATTTTGTTTGGTATGTTGAGGACAGTTTCTAGACTGAAACATTAGTGACATATTTTATTTTATTATTATGAAACATTGAAATTACATCTCTACAGAAGGTACATCTATTCTCTACAGTTTTGTTTTCACCAAGAAAGCTGCTAGGAAGGTGATGCCATGTGTCTAATAATGTATGTTAATTTTGTCTTAGGGCCGTCTATGAATCAACTGTCAGGATGCTGAATAATATCCTAACTCAATGTCAACAATCAAACAGTTAAACAGGAAAGCATACACAAAACATGCTGGATCAAAAATCTTCATTTTTGTTCTCTAATACCAAAGTTCTGACACAGTCTATCTCTTTATACTCTTTTTATTGTTTATAAGTTGTTAAATGCCATATTGGATTTCTTGTGCTGCAGATATGAAGTGTTAATCAAACAAACTTCTGTTAAACATTTAATTTTACATCAACAATACATTGATTATATCTTTACCTGGAATATTTATGCTTTATACTCAAAGTAAATATTGAGGGTAATTATTTTTTCACAGGTTATTCATTAAACAATTAGACAAACAAATACTAAGTTAAACACATCAAAATATTGATGAATTATTAAATATTTACCTAGATTTACATTCTAAAATCATGAAGTGAAATAAAATGGAAGCACATGAGATTCAGACTGTTTATCCTGAGCCTGTTTGTTCTAGATGTTGGAAGGCATCACGATTTCATAAAATTTGCCAGTTTCTATTTGTGTGGTTTCGTTTTAACAGTTATATCCTAACTTGTACCTGGTAAACAATCGCAAGAAGTGGAATGTGATGAAAATATTTAAATGGGTTATTTGGTTGGGTATTGTGTTTTTATGTGAAACAATATACACAAAAGAAAGAAGGTTTGAAATAAATTAATATACTGTTTAAATTTTGTACATGTGAAAAGAAAAAAACTAATTTGACTTAAATATGATCATATTTTATGACAAACAATATTGAAAAAAATTTGAGAAATTACTAATCCAACAATTTATTTTTTTATATATATTTATTGAAAATTCATTTAATGTTTTTGAAAGGTTTTATTCAGTTAACATAATTGTTTATTGTCATAATATATAATAAGCCACATGAAAGTATTGTTTAAGTGCACATCCCACCAGGAACAAACTAAATCTTTCCACGTGTTTAATAGGAGGAAAAAACTTTTAAGCAGAACTTCTTTAGGTGAGCATCAATAACCTCACACATCTGTAAAGAGAAGTAAAGTTCATCTCCAGAATCATCACACACGTGGCTCGATCCCCTTCAGTCTGAAGCGCGCGCGCGTGTGTGGAGCAGTGACGTCAGCAGCTGAGGAGGGGCGCTGACCGTGGTGCTGAAGCTCATCGCGTCTCAGAGTTGAGCACAGGACCCAATCTCAATCCCACCCGTTTCTCCTTTAATCCCCTCGCTCGTGAAACCTGAGATATGCCGAATTAACGGAAGCTCATTGGACCCGACGGTCAGGATGGGTTCCGGTCGAGCGGTGCTCTTCGCCGTTCTGTCTCTCCTCGCGTTCGCCGTTATAACCGCCGACAGGAAATTCGGTAAGTTGGTTAGACGTGACGTGACGTCACAGAAAGCGCGGGATGTGTAGCATGTGATGTTCTTTTATTGATATTAAATGACTTAAGATCAAGATTACAAACGTTAGAACGTGTTATGCAAATGAAGACTCTGTTATGTACAAGTCATATGACAGAAGTGAAGATACTATAGGGAATAGTTCTGTGTTTCAGAACCTTTAGTATGGATCTAGTACACTAGATAGTGTGTTACATAATCTCTTGTTCATCTTTCAAACCACAGGCCGACATTGAGCTTCATGTCTCAGATGAGAATTCACACATGTGTTGTGTTTGAGGATTGAAACATTCATTCATTAAATACTTGGGCTTCCTAACATGAGACTGCTTGCCTGTCACAGAGGGATCATTCACCTAACATGTATATTTCTGTCATCATTTATTGTTTTAAATCAATAAATCCTGTTTTAATGTCTTTGTTCTGATGAGCACAGAGACACATCTGTGAGAATGCTTAACACCAAACTGTTCTTGGATCCTGTTTTGTTAATTAAAGATATTTTGAAGAATGTCGGACCACAAAAAGTTTTTAGGCTGAACTATTCCTTTAAGTCTGCATATTTATTAAGACTTGACAGTAGGTCAGAACTTGTACACAGTCAGTGGGATCTTGTGTTAAACAAAAAGGTTCTTACGATGTTTAAGATCATTTTTGGAAGCTTTTAGTAAAATGTGATTTATATGGCATTGTGAAGCCCTCTCATGTCCAGATCCCAATCCCATTTTATTGCTTTCTTGATGATTCGTAATAGTAGGTTATTGTAACTTTTACATTCGTCCTTGAGCTGATTTACAATATTTACTAAATGTGCTGTCTGTGATATGAACTAAAGGCTTGATACGATCTAAAATCATCATGATGCAGTTTTGCCATAATGAGCAATGCATTCTAACTTGATAACATTTTGCTTTTAATTCTCAGCTAATTCAGTGACTGTCATAGCTTGAATGAGTTTTCTGTGAAGCATGAATAATAAAACCATTAACCATCTCCAAACAGTCTGTTTGGAGGATTATATTCTGCTGCATATTGTGGCTAATTTCTGTTTACATCCTTCCTATGTTGGATTTACATGTTTTTCTTTACTCCAAGTTTAATGAACATTATCTTTGCTCTTCTGATTTGTGAAATTAAAGAGTGAATCAGACTTGTCCTGTGAGATATGCAAATAGTTTATGGTTTAGAATCTCTTATCATTCTTTTTCTGGAATATCCTAAAGGTGGAATTTATTGTCTACGTGTGCATGTGCCGATGCTTGTTGTAGTTTTAATGAGTCCCTCTGTGTATTATGTTCACATCACAAAATGAACATCTTATAGGAAGTGAAGTTTATCTCACAGTACTTTTCTCTCCAGCTCTTTTAGTTGATGGTAGCGTGGGAGATGCTGCTCATCTCAAGTGTACAAGAGTTGCATCTGAGATTCCAGTGTTTTAACTGAAAAAGGTTATTTATGGCTCTGTGAGAATCTGCGGAGTTGAACAATGTTTCCCACGCTCGTTCCTCACACAGAGCTGTGGAAGAGGATCACAAGTGAGATTTTGAAACGAACACACTGGCAGTACTGCTCTCCTGCTGCTCAGATACCAGCTATACAGTTGGCAAACAACACTAAATGTTTTCATGTTGGTTCCTGAGCGTACTTTTGGAGCTTTGTATAGGTTAATATAAGACGATATAATTTTATTTTAGTATGCATGAATAAATGGACACAGATATGCATGACACCCACTCATTTGTTTTAGTGAGTTGGTATTACATAATCTTTTTGTTTCCATGTCAAACCCAAGGCTTTAACTTAGGTCTTTAAAGTGGAAGATTATTTGGTTAAGGTCAAACTTCTCAGTGTTTAATAAAGTTGCTGTTAGGGAGGTTAAAAGGATATGATGTAATGGTAACTGTACAGCCTGGCTAAACTTGAGCCATGAGTTGTAAAACTACATTAGGTGGTATTAAAATTGTAATTAGCCAAGATTACGAAACAGCATAACACCAATCAACTTTAATAAAAGATATTTGATTGGAACTGAAATGTAATTTCAACAATAAATTCTGATTCTGAGTAATGAGTTTAATTAACATGGTGCTCATTTTTTAGTTAACATCTGTTAAATTAAGGATCTGTTTAGTGCAGATGTAATATATCCAAAATAAAAATAGGTTTGTTGTGTATAAATATATCAGTAAATATAAACTTCATCTATTATCGTCCAAAAACATTGTTTCAAACACACATTAAAGGGACAGTTCATATTTAAAATCTTCACATTCATCCGTCAATTACTACCCCCCTTAATAATTTATAATAATTTACATCTGTTTTACACAAAATGAGATATTTTGAAAAATGTTGCATTGGTGTCCATCCAAAGGATGTCGATGGGGGCAATGTTCATTGCAGAGTTCATACATTTTTTTTGTGACCTTACAACATAAACATAATTCCTACAGGTTTTCTGATTCTTGTAAAATAATATCTATCACAACAACGCATAAAACCCTGCTATGTTATGCATGCTGCTTCTATATTTAGATTTGTTGGATGTTTCTCATTTCTCAAGCTCTCATTGTAGATTCTGCGTTTGCTGTTGCTTATCATCTCAGTATGAAATCTGATTGTTTGTAAAGCCCTGCATGAGTTGAATGTGCCTGTCAATCCTATTCTGTTTTGGTAGATGAGCTTGTGTAGCTGTGTGTGGTCTTGTCATCTGTCTTTGTGGGAGTGTAAGATGAGAGGAAGGGACGCAGGGAGAGAGTCCTTCTGCCTCTGTGTACAGACACAAGCTGTTATCTGTGACTGTATCCCAGCACCCTTTTAGCTTCCCGCAGTGTCAAGTGTTCTGGAACACACAGGTATTGCAGATTGGCAGAGTGCCTGTGCTCAGTTAATGATCTTAGTGCGGCTGTGTATGCATATGTCTGTATATCCTTGTGTCATCTAATATAAGGTATAATTACCCATTTTACTGACTGTGTAAACACCCAGTAGCTTTTGGAATCTTGGCAAACATTGTGCTTTTCATTCAATGAGTGAATTACTCAAGTCTTATTCATTGTGTGCTGATGTCATCTCACCAATCACCTGCTGTTATGGGAGATGTGTGCTCACTGCTACCACAACTTTTGCTTGTGGTGAAGAGTTACAACAGAGTTATGTGTTGCATTCTGTGCCAAATCACATTTCTCAAGCCTAAGGGTTTCTCGAACAGAAGGTCACGGCATTGATTTATGATTGTTGCCGACCAAATGTAAAACTGGTTAATGGATTTTCCTCTATTGGGTGAGACACCTCCGGACTATTTTAAGTATCATAACTATTATAACTATTTTTATATAGATTTTCACTAAACCCATTTTAAAAAGTATACTTAAAGTTCACTTTTATAAGTATACTTAAGTTAAGGTTAAGAGTATGCAAACCCTTATGGTAATATGGTAATGTGTTATTGGACTAATAGGTCTAGGGAGTAAATTGTCTCACTTTCAACTTTAGAAAAGTATACTTTTTTTCTTATTTTAAGTTAATATAACTGTTTGAATAGCCAACCTCAATCATTTTAGTTTTCCTTAGGCTATAGAAAGGACAAAAAGTACAAACTATAATAAAATGGCAACAGCCAGTCAATAAACAGTTTTCAGAAAAAGATTGAAATATTAATTTGTATAGCAGTTTGTCCATTTAGGTCTACTGTAGAAACATGGTGTAAGAAGACACACACTGTATACAGATCGAAATATCTCATTATAATTAAGCAACAAGATATTTCAGGCCAGGCTGTATCCTTAATAAATCACAGCTGAAAGATGTGCTGAAAGACGTGCGACCCCTTCAGACGTGATTTATTCATTTATTGAAAGTAAAAATATATAATCCTTTGTCTATATCAAGTTTTAAGTTTTCATTAAGGAAAATGTTTAACTTCCTTCCGCTGTCAAATGTTGTGCCTAACTGTAACAGCTGTATGTTTCTGTTAAGGGTGGTTGCTAAAGGGGCTCAATGGTACACAGAAAAGTAGAATGAGGTCTTTTTAAACCTCTGAAGACATAATGATGTATATTATGTGACCTTTCCGTCAAAAGATCCTTTATAATTTAAAATTTAGGATGATTGATTTTGTGGTGTTATTCTACATTTGATAATATCATAAATAGGTCAGCACCTATTGTTAAAAACTTTCTAAACCTCAGAGTCGAAGTTAAAATATGAACTTTTTAGGGCCTGATTACTAAAGTGAATAACTGATATCATGGCAGCTCAGCTGTGGATAACACTAAAGAAACTCCCCGTGCAGCAGCAATGAACCATTGATATTCTCTAGCTTTAGTCTCATCACATATTCCTGCAACTTTACCAAGCGTGCATGTGCACCCAACTGTATAAGTTAATATGTAAATTCTCGGTTCATTTCCCCGATGGCCCAGATATGAAAGTGTCATTAACGGTTCTTAGTGGATTTTGGGAAAGCAGATATTGTATTCCTAATTAATTCCCATACAACCTATGGTGCTTTCATCCAAAAGCAGATTACAGCTGAAAAAAACTGTAAAAAAAATAACGTCTGGATTAGGATTTTCACAGACTATGGAAATCATACTTTCTATTAGAATTCAATTTCCTGCAATATTCTGTATATTAATATTGTTTATATATTCTGTATTGCAGTGAAGGAAAACGTCTAAACAATCTGCGAATGAGTGTGTAGTCAGCATGTCTATAAACATAAAAATTTGTTTCGGGTTCCTTATTGATGGTTGGTATACACTGTATTCCCAACACATTCTGTCAAAGGCAATCATTATTCATGTTTGTTCTGTTTTGCACACTGACTGTGTAGTTTTGCCTTTTCTCCACATTCACTGTTCATTCAACAACACAATGCGCATAATTTTCTATAAATTTACATGCTTATTCTCTCACATCCTTCCGCATGATTTTCTCTGCTAAATGAATCCCATTAATGTGTATCAACAACCCATGCCCACTAAAGCTGTGTGCCCGTACATGTGTGTATTAGGCTTCAGGATGTCAGTGTTCGGAAAGAGCGTGGCTAAAAGTGACATCGTTATTTTCTAATGAGCATTCAGACCACTGCTGCACTGAACACTGCGCTTTATTTTTACCTCAAGAGTTGCTTAAATACACCAAAAGGGAAGAACCCGCTGAACCGATTAAAATCCTTCGTATCTCCTGCATACACACACATCAAGTGAACCCTTGAAGAGTTGGTGGTCCTTAATGACCATCTCTGCCCCCTCACGTCCAAACATGCTAATGGGTTTGGTTAATTGGAATGACAGTAGTCTCTCTAACATTCAGCTGCTTGTTGACCATCAACATAATTTCAACAGTTGCAATTTAGTGTAGACGGTGTGTGTGCAGACAAACTTGACCTTTGGTCCTGCAGGACTATTATCTGAACTAGAGTTAAAAATACTATGCTCAACATTCAAAGAAAACACCATATACTCATGATTATAAGAATATCAATAGCAATGTGGCAGGAATGCTTCCCAAGAGAAATCACACTTAATCAGTGGAAATCCCTCTGTCTTCTCTATCTCTCCAATTTCTTTTGCTTTCCCTGTCTTATGTGTGTACACATCTAAATCATTCAGTAGGACAGAGGAAAAGGTCATACTGTCTTTTCCCAACTCCCACAATCCCACCATGTCTCTTACATCTTTAATTCATACTGATGGGTTGATGCCTAGAGCCCCCTAGTGGGTAATGGCTTTTAACTGGACCCATCTGACATTGTCTTTCTTCACCTGATTCATGGTTCATCCATGACATTTTATATATAACATGTCCTGATGAAAGAAGCTGTGTATGAATGGTTCCCCTCTTTGAGTTTTGGTCGACCGGACTACTGAAGTAAAGGTTTAAAAGCAGTGGCCTCATGTGGAGCTTAAAATAAATATGATGTTAAGTAAGGTCCAGAAAACCACTTGTGCTGTCAAGAAAGTCAGGAAAGAACAAGTAGTGTGCTTTTTCAGTTAGAACTACTTTCTCATACCACAAATTCAGGATTGGCTGTTAAAACTTTTCAATGTGCATCAATGTATCCAACACTCATGGAAAAAAAATATTAACTGTAATTAAATCTTTTTTAAGAATAATGGCTCAGAAGCTGAATTTCTAAATATGTTGGACTTTACATGCCCATTATTTGAACAGAGCTTTTTACAAATCAAAATATCAGAAAATAAAGATCTCATTTAAATAGAGATAAATAGAGAAGCGATCTCACTTGCGATGGAGGTGCATTTCGAAGCTTTTGAACCTTTTCCCATGTGATCTTGACTACTTTAATTGCTTTAAAATCGTTTAAGATCGCCAGATCTAAAGTACACAAATTATTTTGTTCGTTAATCTGAAGCATCTCTCTAAAGATGCATGTCTCACTAAACGTTCTTTGTGGTGTCAAAAGGTTCTTCAGATTATGAAGAGGTAAGAAAGACACGATTCTGTAAAGAACTTTTGACTAAAATAACCAAACTGGTTATTCTGGGACAAAGCTGTTAAGAACTTTTTTAGACCCTTTATTTGCAGTGATGTGTAATGTGCTATTCTTTAAGTCAAGACTGTTGTGTAAATTCGGAAACCATCTTGCACGTTTGACATAACAGTAGTTTAAATCTGTTAGCTTGTCAAAACATTGTTGAACTGTTTTCTCAGATATATATACACTGATAGTCTGAACACATGATGTTCCTTACAAGACCCAAAGTGTGAAACCCTAAATTGGGATAAAAAATGGATACACAATGGGTATATATGGAGTCCTGATGACGATGAAAGAGCACATAGGTGTTGTGATGGCAAAAGAGACACAGGTGAAGGAACATAGAGAATACTGGGACTCCTAATCCACGGGGAATAACAATGAAAAAAGGGGAACGACAATCTTGACATATGTGTGTGGGAAGACTGCTTATGTGAACATTGTCAGAACTGTAGCTTTCTTGTTAACTCTCTTTACGAGTTAAGAAACGTTAAACAAAAGTTGTAAGGTCTTGGTAATTCAAAAAAAAGTAAACCGTATTTTTTAACATTACCAAAAAATGAGGAGCATCTGATGCTACTAATTCCATGCAATAGCTTTGCTTTGTATTACCTTTTTCATTTCTAATAAATCTCTTTGATTTAACAAGAAATAGTCTTAGTTGATTGATAATTAAACACAAAAAATGTCACACTCGTTCATTTTATTTACTGTAGCATATATTGTTGCAAATAGCATGTTCGTGTTTTATGTAGACCCACCATCGTGTTTTGACTTTCAGCTGAACTATTTGAATATTTTGTATGCATGCTCCTTCTGGGAAAACGAAATTGCTGGTTTATTAAAAGTGTTTTTGCCTTCACCTCGACTGGGTAGCTTTTAATGAGCACAAAACCCTCAGATTCAAGATGCACCATTAATTTACACTCAGGTCATGTACCCCGTCTGTGTGGCGGAGTATGCTGCTGCACACAAAACTGCCTCTTTTTCATCCCACCGTTATTCTCCTACATTTCATTTTTTTACATGCTTTTAGCTTTACCTGCCAAAAGACCATTTAGCAAGTTGCACCGAGGGACATTGTGAATTTGAATAAAAGCCAAGGTAGGGGTGAAGGAGAAGGACAGCTTGTCCTTTTCGTGTTTTTAATGGTACAGAAAAACAAGAAAGTCTTTTTAGAAACATTTGTTTTATTTGTTTTATTTGAAATCAAATCTTTATACACCTTACCAAACAGCTGTCAGTATGAAAAAGTATGAAAGAGCAGTTGTAATTTGCAATATAAAAAATATTTTCACCTTTGTGTTGTTTAAATATAGAAATTTGATCTCCTATTAAAGGGATAGTTCACGCAAAAATAATGATTCTGTCATGAATTACTTACTCTCTACTTGCTCCACACCTGTATAAATGTCTTTGTATGGTGACAATGATAGTCAAAGTGCCCTAGGACCTTTGTCCAACATTCTTCAAAATATCTCTTTTTATATTCAACAGAACAAAACTAATAATAAAGTATTTTTTGTACCAATTCAGGCTATCACGTCCAAGAACTGTTTGGTTACAAGTATTCCTTCAAATATCTTTCTCAGAGTTTATCAGAACAAATGAATATGCAGCTTTGGAACAGGAAAATGATGACAGATTATTTATTTTTAAACAAACTGTGGCATATGATGCTAGGGATTTAATCAAGATCTACAGTGCTGAAAAACATCTGAAAACATAATGCTGAAAGGCTGAAATCCATTTTGTCCCTGATGAATAGAAAAAAACAAAGCCAGAAACCAGAGCAGTGAAGGGAAATTAAAGATGAGAATATCTGTGATCTCTGCATTCACAAGACAAGTGCTTGATATGTAGGACAGCGCCTATGTCTGAGGCTTGGGAAATAGGATAGATGTTGTGCCAGAGGTCAGGTATATTCATTGGCTGTATTTGGAATGCATTCACGAAATGAAGTGACCTGAGAGATGAGAGGTCTGGGGGTGCATGATGATGGAAGAAATCAAGAAACTTTCCTGAAAAGCATAAGAAAGTAAAAGCCATATATGTTTGCAGCCATCTTAGGGGATAGTAACCACATTTACAGGAACATCATGTTTATAAGAAAGAGTCCATGAATCTTAAGGACTCTCAAATGTGATCATAACCTATAAAAATAAAACAAAGGCTTTTGTACCTAATATCAAAAGCATTAAACTAATAAAATGTTTTTATTGAACACAATTACATTTTTTTAAGCCTCAATATCCATCGAAATTGTATTAACTTTAGCATCAAAAATGGCTTTTTACACTTAAAATTGTTGACATCATTTTAAAGGGACAATTGAAATATCCTCAATCCGATTACAACATTTATGTGACAGGCTTTTGTTTGCATATAAGTTACGTGATTTACGATTGATTGGGTAATAACATTCCTCCTTTGCATATTAAATGAGAATAATCAAGTTGATGACGTGCTTGCGATTCATTTGTCAGTGTCTACTCAAATGATCTTTACTCTCTCTCCAGAATGTGCATTAATTCCTACATAACCGCTTCATATAGGATTGTGTAAAGCACGTGTGTTTTTTTAGGTGAGCAGAGGTCTGTTTATAACCTTACATTTATTCTCATTTTTGTACTTTGTTTAGGGAAACAGTTGTACAATCGTGTAGTACATCTCCAAGACGTCTGCTGTCAGATGTCATTTAGACCTCTATAAGATGCCTTTCAGATGCTTATGATTTAAAATGGATATAGAACAGCTCTTTCTTAGAAGCTTAACATATTTTTTATACAGCAGATGTCGTCCAGATCTTTAGCAAACATCTTACAGACGATACTGTGCTATCTTGGTGTTGCAGTGAAGAAACCAATATTGTAAAAGTGTTGTTGCATATTCATAAAAGTTTTTGAACAGCATTTAATATTAACCATCTGAAGAACCACAAAGATTAAACAAATCCAACCATTAGTAAATAAAGTTTCACACCCTCCATGGATCATAATGAATTAATAATTCAGTATTCCGGTCACTTGGCACTAGCAATTTTACCCTCACCACAATCAATTTTCACACCACATGTACTTAAGCAAGTAGAATTACTAGTGCAGTGAATGCGATTTAGCACCAGGATCATGAATATGAATCGTTATTTACCGCATAAAGCACAGACTACCATAAAATCTGAGTATATGTTTTTAAGCGTCCTCCCAGGTTAAACCTCCGGGGAAATAATATACCTGAATGCTTGGTTAAAGCAGATGCCTAATAAAAATGTCAACCTGTACGTTTCAGTCAATAGACCTTGCTTTGGATTGGATAAAGAGTAAGATAGGTTCAACCCACAAGTTTGTTTCGGAAGTGATTTATAAACATAATACGGTTTTATTGTGAGTTTTGCTTGCTAGGCAGAGGTCTATAGCAAATGTAAAAAACGACGATATGATTTTAAACTAAGATTATTATTTATGTGAGGTTGTGTTGTTTACATCTCAGAGATATTTATTTGCCCAGAAATTCGTTTTTTTTTGCATCATCAGGTTTTTCCAAATTAACTCTGCATATTGCTTTCTTATTACATTGCTCTGACAGTAACACAGTATCTCCTTACGTTCTTTGGAAACTTTGAATCTATTGCATAAGTGTTTCTGCAGAGGGCCCAATGCCTCAAGAGTCCTTCTCTTGTCATTCCTTTGAGGAAAAACATAGTCGTCAGCTATTACTTTTTAATTATGTTTCCCTTTTAATCAACCTCCGAAGCCAACAAGCAGAATCTGGCCAGCACGTAGAGACACTCGTCAGAGATAACAAATGGTTTTGTCGACCTGATTAAGAAGCTAGTGGCAGTCGAGCGTTTTTTTATCCAGCCGTCAGATTGAGGAACAGGCGTAATTAATATGGAATGCTGATGAGAATTCTGACAAGTTCTAATAAAGGAGGCAGAGAGGTTTGATAAGACTTGAGTGTTCAGGAGTAATTACAGAGCTTTAAAGCGTGCCGTGGAGAGTTTGTCCTCGTGCTTAATAGAGACAGATACTAAACATGACCCTTCCACTCACGGACAGACTTCCGGCTGCTTTCTGAATTGTTTTGCATTTTATTGCTGTGCCTAAAATTAGTATAGAGTATTTGCATTATAAAATTGTGTTTCGTGGTGTTTTCTAGTTGTTCATTTTTTGTACGTTTTAGAAGACTGTCTACAACAGGGACAACTCTTTATCAGTCACGAATTATTACCATAATTACAAGAGTTATGCTTCTTTTAGGCTATACAGAAAGTGTCAGAGAGAGACAGATAATGAAGAAATGTGTCGGGATATAAAGTGATCTCAGGGGCTTGGAAAAAGATAAAAAAGAGAAATATCTATAAAGTGAACCGAGTTCTCTCTCTCTCTCTCTCTCTCTCTCTCTCTCTCTCTCTCTCTCTCTCTCTCTCTCTCTCTCTCTCTCTCTCTCTCTCTCTCTCTCTCTCTTCCTAACTCCATGGAGACGGCAAACTGTTTGGTGTGTTCTGGTCTGTTCATGCTGTACATTCAACTGTTATCCTTTGACCCGATATTTTATAATATTTTCATATTAGCATTGTTTTATTTCCTTCCTTTAATTTATGATCTATGATCTTCAAATATTTTATAATATTTTCACATTAGTATTGTTTTATTTCTCCGTCACACCACACTTTGGTCAGTAAGGATATGTGTCTGTGTTTAGAGATGAATGACTTTATAATGAGATCAATGGATGAAATGAATATTTCAAATAAAAAGGATTATGAATCACCAGCATTGTATTGCCGTTGAAAGTCACAATATGAATAAGGTAAATGTTTATATATTGAAGTACAGTGTTATTCCGTTGTTACTTTATTTGATATTATATTTGACTACTATAGTAGAAGTATTCAACAAAAATTATACAATGATATACGAAATATACAAGAATTTCTGTTAGTCAGCCCAATAAATCGAATTCTTTTAAATGTGTTCAACAGAACAGAGATATATACTTGTTTGAAAAAACAAGGTTGAGAACTTTTACAGATTTTTCATTTATAGTTGTCTCTTAAATCTCTTTAATTGTTAAATAAAATGTGTTTATTGTTTTATTTTGTAAGGCTACATTTGCTGGATACATATGTGGACATTTGATTTTTCCGCATGACCTCAACAATATCATAATTTCAGTTTTGTTTATTCCTAAGATATCAACGAATGTGTGTATATTTTGTTACTTTAAGTATACATTATTTATACATTATGGGTTAGCTGTTTCATGTCCTGTAAGTAAATTATACTGTTATTGAATTAAATCCTTAATGGCAAACCTTGTTAAAGAGGAACAAACACTTAAAAAATGTAACACACACTTGATCCCTTTGATATAATTTGTGTGTTGTTATAACAGTCAGATGGCTTGCATTAAAAGAGCTAGCCATCCTGAAAAAGCCTAATCTGCACATTCTTTTAAAGTATATCCTTGGGTGAAACATATTTATCAAGAGAAGGATATTTTAACCTTATTTACTATCCGAAACTCAAAGGCCCAATAATTCAAGTTTGTGCTTTATGTGGCTGGTTCTCTACATCTTTACATTGCTGTTAAAATATTGATTGACAGAAAGTCATCAGGAGAAACTTGATAAGCTGTACAAGTCATTTTAATGAATTCCTTTACCCGTTGCACATCAGTGTCTGTGCCCTCTAACAATGTATTGTTTTGCAGGTTGTTTGTTTGAGGATGAGGTGTGCGAGGCAAATGAAGTCTGCAACAATGGTAAGTTGATCAATTATGATTTGGTACTAAAAAGAATATGTTTGAAATAAAATGTTTCAGTATGGTGAATGTTTTTAATATAGTCTAGTTTGAAGCAGTATATAATCATATGAGGTCAAAAAAGGTCATATGAGGTCGCATTTGGATGCAAGGCAGATAGGCACAAAAGTTGCATCTATAAGAGAGGGTCGAGCATTTTAAATAAATGAGACTTATTGGGGCAGCCTGGCAGGGTCTTTTCATTTGAGACATTTGTGTTTGGAATCTGCACATTTTGTTGATTAACCAGCGGGTCAGATGTTTCACCACAGGCCAGAAACCGTGTCTTGAACTCAATTCTGGCAGCCACTGGAAACCAGCAGAGAGTCCTGAGGCATAACCTGATTTCTGGGTAATGAACACAGTGGGGAAGCCACATTTTGGATGCACTCAAGAGGTCAGATGGCATATTCTTGTAACACAAAAACAAGTTAAGGCAGTTTTAAAGGAAAGGCTTGTTTATACGTGTGTTATGGAAAAGTGCCAGATGGTAACTGAGTTGGGTTTTATAACTACATAATGCTGTGATTTCTGTTCAGAATCTTTCATAAATCTATGGGAAAAAGGAAATATGTTTTTTTGTCATGTTAATTTTCCAGTTCTGCCTCTAACGTTTTGTCAGCCTCCCAATGGAAGTGCTTCACCTTCTCTTTTCTTTAGATTCTGGTTTATGTTGATGAAGATCAGATTTGATTTAATGTTTTAACTTGTGCGACTGTGTTTAAAAAATTAAAACACATCTGTTTGCGTTCAATGATCAACTGTTATTTCATTCATTATTTAAAGAGTAAGGAGATTTAGGCATGTGTGTTGATTTTCCCACATGCTCTGAAATCTTTCTTGCATTTGGAGCTTACATGCGTTAAGTATATTCTCTTCAATTAAACGAAAGCAGTCAGGAGTGAAAACCCCAATGCTCCGGGAGAGCTGTTGAATCTCAGATCTAATGAAGGAAATACAGCGATGACTGTCAGGGGACTTCTCTTCCCCTCACTTCTCTGCACATATTTATGTTGTTGCCCGTCTGTTCTCTTGAGAATGATTTGATGTTCCTGGCTTTGTTCCTGCTTATCCCCTGTATTTAACTGATAAAAAATACATCTTTTAACAAATATACTGTTTGATCTTACTGTCAGTATCTGCATCTTGATGATTTCTGACATAAACTTACATAGCTCACCTGGGATAAATTTCATAAAATTAGTGGCATTCAAACTGATAACCCACTGAAAAAAAATATTTTAATCAACAAGATCTCTGGAAGACCTCTTTTATTACTTTAAAGATCAACTGACAACTCAGTTATATCAACAAGAAATATTAATGTATGCTCAACACAAAATACAAACTAACATACTGTATATTTAAAAAAGTCTAAGTAGTAAATTTGAGTTGGATTAATTTAATAATTTGTTCAATTAATTACTAACCAAACCAGTAACAAATTCTTTTAAGTTTATTTAAATTTTAAAAACTCTGTATTAATGAATAGATAAGAACAGTTTTTAGATATTTGTTATCCTAAATTTCCGACAAATCTCATACTGCCATTGCTTTTTTTGCAAGTAGGCTTTAACTTCCATCAGACAGTATTATTGCTTAAGGGTTGCTTTTATAGCTCAGGAGACTTCCAGTTTTGTTTCATGATGCCTCTGATTTGTCGCCTGGATAGCACAACAGTTATTTAGTGTTGTTAGGAAAGAGACAGATAGGGAATACAAGACTAATTATGCTTTATAATAAGCATATCAGTTATGATTTGTGAATTATTATTCATCTGCCAGCTATTGATCCTGTGTGATCCTCTTTCATTCTGATTGAGGGTTACAGGGTATGAGATTAATCATGAAAGACAGACCAATTTTTTTTATAAAGATTAAGCATTGTAGGAAGACATTACAACAATGCAACTGACACTTTTATTTCCAATTTGAAATGCAGTAAGATGGCAATTTTCATTGCTTCTATTAATCCACAGACTGCCTGCTGATTTCAGTTTTGCATATTGTTTTGTAATTCTGAATAATTATTATTTATTAAACTCACAGTTAATTAAGGAGTAGTTTCTTGGACGAAGTGAACAAGTGCTATAGGATAACAATACTGGCATGTCTAACAAACAATTTAATAATGCTATTAAAAAGTGACTGATAGTTGCCCATGGCTGTCCAGGGTTTTAGAAACTGAAACCTGAGAAAACTGATGCCAATTAGTGTCTCATCCTATTAAACTGTGTCTTCCAGAGAGGATTGATTAATCGAAAGGATTTATAATATATGTCTAGAGTAGCAGACAGCACTGACACCCCACACACGACAGTCTATATATTCAAGATCAGCATGCCAGTCATTATCTGCTTAGACAAGCTGACCTTTTCTATGTTTAGATAGACGCTTTTGTAAAGAATATCCTCTGTGTGCCTTTAACCAAACTGATGGACTGATGCCAAGTAGCTTGACATTTTCTACATTCTGAACTTCATCTTTACAACTTTGGTGCCTACCTTTTGTGTTGAAGGCATAATTGTCTGGAAACAAATAAGTGTAAAAAAATAGGGACTAAATGGATGACGTTAGAGTAGATGCGTCGAAAGATGTGTTGAAACATGTAAGATTCATTAAAAATATCTACTTTATATCTATTTTTTAAGAGAAAAAAAACGTATAGCTTGTTTTAATCTGAAAGTTTGTACTGTATTTTTTTATTCACTGTCTGCATCTATTATGCTTACGCCATTTAATGCATTGCTTTAATAATTTTTTTTTTTGCTTTTGATAAGGAATGTTCTGAATTATGTTTTTAATGCAGTTTTAATGCATTTAACCACAATCAGTGGTTTTTAATGCTTAGATGCTTTATGTTAGTGTCTGACAATTTGTGACCCCGCATGTGAAACCAAAGCTACAGTTGAATGATGTAATATGAGATGTAGTACATCAAAGTATTCATTGCCTAGAACAACTACTTTACAATCTTACAATGTAAATTAGCATATTGTCGTTATCCTTCCAAAACCTTGTATGTCCAAATTTTGCTGTTTTTTATAGTTTCAATGGTTAGATTACCCAGCGACAATCATAAAAAGTGACTAATACTAACAATTTATGAAACATGATATGGGGAGAAAAGGTTTTTGGAAGATAACAATAATGTAATATTATACAAACTAAATGTTTTGATGAAGATTATTTTGGGTTATTGGATAAGTGCTTTCTAACTTAAACTGTAAGATCATCGATCTCATATGTAAGGAACACTGATTTATGAACAATCAGTTCTAACACATCATAAAGTGTTATCTATTTAAAATATCAACCCTTTCAATTAAGTATACGTAAATAGAAACTAAGACAGAAATAAGTTCTCCATTTGAATTCTAGGGAATTCAATATTTTTTAACCTTCTGCAACATAATGCTCAATCATTGAAAAAACAAAGCTGTAATTCCAGTAAGCTCGAACCATAAATATCTGCATACAATCTTATAAATACAATTTTAGTCATTGCTAGCTTTTATCAAAAGTTTTGTGTAACAGAGACATTCTGGCCACATTATTGTTTGAAACATTCCAACACACTAATAGACACACAACAAGATGCAATTCACTTCTAGTTGTACTTGCAACAATTTGAAATAGATTGTAGCTGCCGAAACTGGAGAGAGAACGAGATACTTTATTACCACTCAGAAACAGACTTGCAATGTTGGAGCATTCCTGTTAAACAAAAGCCAAGTATTGATTTGTTGTCAAATGTGTATATAAATCATCCAAATGCTGCATTACTAAAAAGGTAATGTGTTATACCTTTACTTGCTCATATTTTTAATTAAGATCTGCATATGAACTAATTGCAACACTAAGCAAGAGCTTGGACATATTCAGATAATCTACTAAATGTGTGGTTCTTAATGCTGCCAAAATGGACTTCTTTTCTGAAGCACCGGCTGTCCTTTATCTCCATTAGCATCACTCTGTGGTTCACTCTGACTGGGGAATCGATTCTCTGCGGCGGTCTGTGTGGTTTGAGACACATTGTACTTATGGTTTTACTGTCTTAGAACAGCTGGCCAGAATTGGAATAATCCTCAAGCTCTGTTATTCATTCATTCAAGTCTCCCATTCTATAATAATCTACCTGTAACATGACTTACAAGACCTTAATGAACCAATAGACCATGAAAAACAAAAATCTGAATCAGTATTGATTTTGTTCCAACACAGTGTTGCGCTTGTTTCATCGATTAGCATAATTGCCTCAGCATTATCGTGGAGGAAGTGCTTCAACGTCTCATTCCCTACGGAGTTCAGCTGGCATCCTCATGACCTACTCTCTTAAACAGCCACCAAGAAGAGAGGGGCATGAGTTATTGTTGTTTGAAGGTTTTTTCCCATATTACAACTATTCATTTCAAATTCTGGACAGCTTTATTGGCAGTACAGCTGAATGTGGGTTATAATTTGATGTATTAAAAATTATAACCTGAGAGGGGTGAATTTAAGATTGTTTTTCTGCATTAAAGATTTCTGAGTAAAGCTAATTTAAGTTACCGAATATGCATGCACATATTGTAAACCTGAACTCAATTATTGAATCATATTTAAAACACATAACACCCACCTATGTTTTGTTGTAAACTAAAGACATTAACTAGATTACATGTATTAATTTAACATAAATCCTAGGAGTTAAAGTAACACATCATTTTAAATAATTGATTTTTAATTCTGGTTGTGATTTTTTCATTAAAAGTAACTTTTTAAAATAGATACGTTAGATTAAAGATTTTACATGAACAATGATATTATGTAAATATACTACCGTAAATATATAACATTGAATTTTTGTGAATGGATGCAGCAAAACCCCAAACAAACGTGCTTACCAGCTTCACTCAATGCTGTGTGCTTATTCAGCTTCCAGATGATGTATAAATCCTAATTTCTAAGAATTTACTTGAACGGTGAAGTGGTAATCCATCATATGCTAGAAAATGTATCTAATTTTTAGGAATTTTTTTTAATAAAATATCATACATGAAATGTGTCTTCATTCTTTGATTTTTTCTATGATCACACCATAGAACACATTTGCATTTTAAAATGTAATTTGTCATGTTGTAGTTTGTCTTTTTAGGATGCAAGATTTGTGTTACATTTGTATTTAAAGAGTACCCACAACAAGTCAACCCTTTTTTCCCAAGTCTCCCCCTTGTGTCATATATTTGTAACTGCAGCAAGTTTTATTTTTATGGTGTGTTGTCACTTCATTGTAATATTTTTTATTTTACTAGTCAGTATATATATTAAATATAACAAGTGCATTTAAATAATAAAAACATAATGTAAAAAATACACAGTGTATTTTATAACAAATACACTTCAATAAATGTGAGAAAAAAAATTTCTTGCTATGTGACTAAAGAAACATTAGATCATGCGTATTTGTTTATTTATAATATTTATAAATGTGCAGTGAGTGTTTGAAACTGATCCTTTCTTTTTATACAGACAGTTTTATCTTGTCTGAATTGAGATATTCGTTGTAAGGTCATCGATCTCCTTACAGCAGATTTCACTTATCAAATGCTTTGAACCATTCGGTCAGCCTTTATCGACAACTTCCCTGCGTGAAACCACATCTTCTGTCAGAACAGAAAACTCACAACCAGTTTGAAAGATCCAGACCTCGTCTAAAGGAACCAAAGTCTGTGAAATTTGGATCTATACTCCCCATTTTCACCCTGGCTATCATCTTTTAAAGGACAGAGCAGCAGCAATACTGATTATAGCACAGACAGAGCTTTCTTGACAGTAGACCTTAAAGGGGGTGTACCACTGATATTAAGCTTATCGCGGTCAGTTTTAAGAGCTGTTGCAAATGAACGACAAAGCCCATAGTTCTGGAGGCATATCATTTACCACCAAGTGGGAAGCCAATGTGTCATGTTTGATAATTCAAACTGCATGATAGATTTTATATTACCACTCAGTCTATTTCCCTTAGGCTCTTTTTCTGGTTGTACAGTGTGGAGCTCGAGGAATCGTAGGATAGAGAAAAGTGCAGCCGAGTCTATATTTGAGTGCGATGACTGTAATTAGAGTGTGATTATTCCCGGAGACGGCTGGAAAAAAAGGCTGCCGACAGCGAGGGTGGTTGCTATGGAAACCGACACGGAGGCAGTGCAAATGGTCCTCTCGCTGGCGATTATGTCATGTGTCTGGTACATATGTAAAAAGTTTTGACATGCCAGGTTTAAAGTCAAAATGTGTAAGACTATTTATTAGGCAAAATTGGATATGATGTTGGCACTAAAGCTTTATTTGTTGTTGTTGTTTCTTTTATATCTCATTTTGAATTCTTTTGATTTCGTCTATGAATGCATTTGCTCTCTTTCTCTTCTTCATGTTCTAGTGCGCTCTTGCTCGCATATTAGAATTAATGAAGTCAGTATGTCATTTACACTGACTTGATCAGTCAGACTGACATATAGATTATATTTTAGAATATAAGTCTGACATTCCCTTCATAGCGCTGATGAGCACTAAGTGTCCATAGATGAAAACTCCTCTTACACATGCTGCCATTAGTATTCCTTGTGAGGACAGCTGCTGTACCCTGCATCCTCCCTGTTCACCCAGATAGCCATTGAATTATGAAGCCAATCTGAGCCATGGTTTGGGTTGCCTAGTAACGGACTATTGAGTGGCACTGGGTCCCTGGTGATGGAGAGATAAACAAGGGGCCAGATAATGTGCGTGTGTGAGTGTGTGTGTGTGTGTGTGTGTGTGTGTGTGTGTGTGTGTGTGTCTGTGTTGAGGCGCATTTCCTGATGGTCTGTGTGCTTATCTTGAAAGTGTCAGAAAGGAAGAATGGGAAAAAAGAACACTAAACCCCTATGGCTATTATGATCCCAAACACAAACTTCAGCCATACAAAACAAACACATGCCTGCAGTTGTGTTTTCTTCGAGCTTAACATAGGTGGCCATGTTTTTGTCAATCTGTTGTCACCATCATGAACTTGAAGCTCAGATATCCATTTCAAACAATAGTATTCTTGTATCATGTATTTAAGAAGATAGAGAGTTTTTTTTTATTTACTCACCCTTGTTTCCTTGTAAACCTGAATAATTTTTTGCTTCTGCACAGAAGAAGATATTTTAAAGAATGTTTGCAACCCAACAGCAGTTTTATTTGTATTATATGCAGACAAAACTAATGCAAGTTAATAGGTGCCTCTTACCAACATTCTTCAAACTATCTTCTTTTGAGTTCTGAAAAAGAAAGAGTCACATTTTTTTTAAATGAAAGAAATTTCATTTTAAACTCACTTACACTTTGAACGGGTTCTGTACATGATGGTAAATTAGAGTTATTTAAAGACACATTTGTTGTCCTATCTCATTATTTGTACAGCATGATATTAAGGTATTTTACTATATATACTTTTAAATCTTGAAGTGTAAAAAGGATTCACTGTCATTTTGCCATGCTTGATATCTCTCTTTGGTTTTTATTTTGCAGATGGGGTGTTTGGGCGATGTCAAAGATATTCAGGGAAACTTTCTTACAAATATGATGTGTCTCCAGAATCTCTTCAGCGTTTAAGAAACGTTCTCCAGAGGCTGGCCCATAGAGGTACATTAACACATGTGTTTACCTGATTCACCTGTTTGTCAACTGTGTGAACTAGGATTCGAACCTTCATCCTTCTGCTTGCAAGTCCAACTCTATAACCACCTGACCACAACTGACCCCAGACTGATACTGTAACCCTTTTTTGCTATTTTTACCTTTAGACCTGTTTTACTAAGGCATGTTCATAAGGTGTCATGCATGTCTTCAAATTATTTTCCAAATTCAGTTTTGTCTGATCAGCTTTCAAATTTGTCCATTGTTGTTACAATGAAGCATACAATGAAGTAATCTTTTAAATAATACATAGATTATACAATAAAGTAAATTTGACCATTTGCTGTTTAAGCATTGGTCCTCTCTGTAATAGCTTGTATTTTTATACAATGTTCTCCATCAAAGGAATTGTAAGCTGCATTGCACAAAAGTGTCTTGAATTCTAAATGAGATAAATGAATTCATGTCAATTGAATTACTGGCTCATTTAGCTATATCAGTTTTGATTTGTTGTGTACTTTATTACCATGATTGGATTCTGGCCAAATTGAAGATTCATGAGCAACACGACTAAAATAGAGCATTTTTTGCGTTCTCCATCATTCTTAGCTATTGAAATTCCTCCTCGGCAGAAACGTGTCACATTCAGTTCCAGAGCTGGTCAACTTAAGTCAAAACTGACACACAGCCAAATTTACACTCATCTTTCGTGGTAGCATGTTGCTGTCTGTCATATGAACAGATGAAAGAGAGAAGGATGAAAGGACGAGATTGAGCACTCATTCACTGCTCAGGGACTTGGAAATGGACATCTTGGAGCTTTCACGGAAAGCTTTTTCAGTGATGTACTGTGTTAGCAGACCTGGACCTAATGTACCATGTGTGGTGAAGAAGAACTTCACAGTATCAATGTGAGTTTTTACCAGACAGAGCTGACTTCTTCTGAACGGTGTCTCTTGTTTGAGTGAAGGTCGTCTTAGCTTAAACCTAAAATGGATGCTTTCACCACAGACTCAAGGGTTTAGTGTAAGATATTGACTGGTCCTGTTGAAGAAATACAACTAAGTCGTGTTTTACGCCTTTAGTCGCATGTCTGTGTACTAAATTGCATTTGATTCTGTATCATGTGTCTACGGTGGGTTTTTTTCATAGCCATGCATCAATTTGATATATTTGATCATTTGTAATTCAGAGCATACAAATAAACCTGTACGCCTTTCTTTGGTTCACAGAACACGAAAAGAAGATGCAAGTGATCAAAAAGAGCATCCGTTTTGTGGCCATATATTAGAAGTCAATGAATACAGCTATGTTTGGTGACCAAGAAGACAGAAATGTTCAGTTTTGGCTGAACTATCACTTTAATTAAATTGACTGTATTATTTAAAAGGCGATGAAAATAAACATTTTTATAAAATAAATAATTTAAACCACACGATAAGTGACATTACAAACCACTTCCTTATCATCACAATCAGATTTATTTTTTAAATTTTAATTTAATGACCAATAAACGACGCGGCTTCCTCTCGCCGTTCTCCATTATAGCCAATTGGGGGCAGCATGGTCCGTTCAGTCTTGTTGAAGGATCTGAGCCTTTAATAGGCTGTAGAGACGTACTCCCAGCTTGATCTTTTCAAACACGCATAAATGAGAGTTGAAAAGCGTGGAAGGCACACAACCGTCTTTGGGTAAATTACCAACATGGTAATGAATATTAGAGAGCCAAAGAGATGGCCGACTTACTCCAATTACCCAAGCCAAATAAAGAGAGCGGGATCAGACGGATGAGAGGCTGTGTTCAGCTTCCTCCCTCTCATTTTTTTCTTTTTGGATGCAGATGGTGTCTGAAACCTCGGCTTTTGATAGACATGCCGTTTGCTGTGGTTTTATTTTCATTTAGAGCGGTTTGCATGAGGGCTCTCAAATGTCGACAGATATCACAATCCCTGTGTGCATTTTTTGTGAGGGTTAATGGCTGTGTTTATGTTGCCTGTTCATTCTTTGTGTGATTTTGTGCCCAACAGACAGAAATGTGTGAAGCATATAATGTCGATATTTCTCTCATCTCTCATTGTTTCCTTGGCCATTTGACCTGTATTTTGTGTATGTGCGTGTGTGCGTGCGTGTGTGTGTTTGTGTGTGTGTGTGAGCGCACATGTGAGCGTATGTGTGTGTGAAACATTTTTTGAATGTCTTGTTTGTGTGTACCAGGGATAACCAAACCGTCAACCTCTCAACCATCGCAGCACACTTTGTAAGCCTTCAAGAACCCTTTACCAGTCCTTCCACATTCCTCCTCCCAAAAGTGAGACGGAGAGGTAGATAGGCAGATAGATAGAGAACATCAATAACATCGACTCACAATTCTCTTTATCACCCATCTAGCATAGCTAAAGAAATCGCGCAATTTGTGAAGTCGCCCCACACCCTGCACAATGTCATGAGATCAATACCATTGACAGAATAGTAAGAGTGCTCCCTCTTTGTCATACAGGTCCATCACGACACCTGTCAGCCCTCCCTGCTTTGAGCTGCCCTCTATTTCATTGTCTTAAGATGTTCTTTGGCCAACTCTTTGGACTGCAAAAGTGTTCAGCGTATGTTTATAAAGAGAGTGACAGGTTTTCAACTCTGTTAACAGTCCCTTCACTAGGAACAAGTGCCTCTTTATTGAAACCAAACCAGAATGTTCATTCTATTTAGGTTAGTATTGTTATAATGTGTATCTTTTACATTACTGTCGACTGGTATCTCCGATCTTACAACCGGAGATACACTGGGGGAGATGCTCTGGGACTTTTCTGCAAATTCCCCATAAATGTATGTACAGTGTGTCTGTATGTAATGGGCTTCTGTATGTAGTTTAATTGATTGAACAAAATGGGAAATCTTACGTTATGCCGTTTTTTTTCTCCCACATACCTAATGCTTCTTATAACAAAAAATGCACATTATTTTAGTCATTTGACATCCCAAAACTTAATTGGAATCACAGTTTTTATTTTTTAGGCTTGCTTTCTACAAACAAAAGAAGGTATTTTGAAGAAAGTTGATAACCGAATAGCATTGGCACTGTTCTACTGTATGGACAAAAAAACGAATGCAAGTCAATGTTTGCCACTTACCAACAATCTACAAATATCTTAATCTTATTTCTTAAATCACAGTCTTCATTTTTGAGGCTTTACTTATTCTGCAAAACACAAAAGAATATATTTTGATGAAAGTTGATAACTGAACAGCAGTGGCACTGTTCTACTGAATGGACAAAAAACCAATGCAAGTGAAAGAGTTAACAACAATTTACAAAATATCTCATACTTATAATTTAAGTCACAGTTTTAAGCTTTCTTTCTTCTGCAAAATACAAAATAACATATTTTGAAGACAGTTGATAACAGAATAGTTTTACTGTCTAAGAACATAACCAAGTGAATTGGTGCCAATTACCAACATTCTACAAATGATCTTCTTTTGTGTTCTGTAAAAGAACAAAAATCACACTCAAGAAAGTGAGTAAAGAATTTTTTTGGAAGGGGGCGAACTATCTCTTTAACAAACAAAATATTTAAATCATACAAAGACCTGGATCAAATTTAATCCATATGGTGTAGATGTACCCTTAGTTGTGTATCATCGTCCTAGAAACGGAGGCTGTTAGTGAATAGAGCAAGGCAGTGTGTGTGATGGACAGACAGTTTGCTAAGATAGCTAGTTTAAAAGAGTGAGATGGGGGATTTTATGATTTTATGGACTGTTATGAAAAGATGAATATAATAGAGAGCTGAATGTGACCTCATTTAAAATTATTTGTTTGGCAAACAATACTCAGCTGGGTGTTTGAGTTATATCAAGCATAATGCTATTTAGAGTCATTTTAGTCAATTAAGTTTCATTATAATATACTGTTTATTTTGTACATCTATATTTCAGAATGTAATTTGTTTTCAATTATACTTTGGAAACAAAAAACAGATATATTAAATATGAGCATCTTACAATATGTTTGTAGAATGGTCCTCCGGGTTTATTATTGACCTCTGTTCTTACCATCAAACAGGTAGAAACCACATGTTCAAATAGAAGCTTAGTGAAGCAAGCTGATACATCCTGACATGTGCATTAAAGTTACTTACTCCTATGCTCAACAGAAAGAACAGAGAGGAGAGAGCATGAGAGAAATGATAAAGGGCAGGAAACACACAATATGTTTATAAGTAGTACATAGCCGCTGCCAAAACCATTTTTGTACTGAGAGGTAATTTTTTGCATGTGATTTTTCCCTACAGAGGTGTGTAATATATAAATTCAAGATTGTAAATATTACATATTGTCAATGGCTATACTGCGGTGAGTTGCATGTTCATATCAAAAGTTCGCATGAACCTCGGTGTACAGTAACTGAATAAAATGACAAAACAGTTTATATCCTGGCTCACGCAATACTCAGAATAATTAGTAGGCTATTTGAAGGGATTGTCCCCCTAAAATGAAATTTGTGTTTTTTCTAAACCTGTTGAACATGTAAAGATATTAAGAATATTAAGAATGTTAGAGATTTTGAAAGAACCCTTGAGTCCCATAGTAGAAAAAAAATAACTCGGCATTCTTGCAAATATCTTTCTTGTGTTTAACCGAACAAAGAAATTTATTTCAACTAGAAGTTGAGTAAATCCTGACATTTTTATTTTTGGCTGAAATATTCCAGTAGTAGAAAGTGACATAACAAAGTAAACTGGAGAATACCTAACTGTTCTGTGAATAATTATATTAACTGTAGAAGAATTCTACGCTCTGCCAAACAACCTTGTGTGAGTTGTATTTAAAAATATCTGATGGTGAGAGAAAAGCAGCACGTCTGACTGAGCTCAGGGCAGTGCGTGAGAAAAATAGTTTAGATGCCTGTTAATGAGCGTAAGCCCTCCAAAATGTTCAAAAACAAACTAATAATTTTATCTGTACATCATACAACATGTATTCTTGGTAAAAACTAACATTACGAAAAAATTGCATCATTACATTGTAAAACTCCATTACACGTTGTTGATAATTTGTGGCATCAGTGCTTTTTCACAGCAAAGGTCATGTGTCCTTGTGCATGTGTTTAATTGACTGTTTGCATATGAACAGAAACAATGTTTACATAAATCACAGCGTACTAACAATTACTTTCAAGTTACACATAAGCAATACGTTTTAGTAAAGCAAATGTCAACAGTTTCTGCTGAGCTTTCCGCAGTCCGCTATTTGAATATCAAATTATTTCACTATCTTTCCACATCTGTTCCTCTGCAGGAAAGTTCACATCGTTTTGTAGGAGCTTTGCTTAAGACAAGCAGACAGACTTAATCTGTTCACAAGCTCTCTCTTGAGGAACTCCTAAATGCTACACTAAACAGATGTTCAACTCAAAGTAAACAGCTCAGGTTTACTGTCGAGTTTTAGTGTTGTCCATTTTCTGTCGGAAATTAACAAGCTTTGTGATATGTATAGAAGGCAACAGAGGTTTCGACTTGTTAATGTTAAACTTTCGTCCTATTAGGGAAAAACTGACATCAATCGTTTAAGTCTTCATTATATCTGTCAAATATATTTTCAAAACATTTTATACCTCCAAGATGTAAAAAGATCCCAAAAAAGATTAATTAGTCACAAATATATTAGCCCATCTGATCCTTACTTTTATCCTAGCCGAATACATTAAAGAATTCATGTTGAACACAATAAATCAATGTTTGTCAGCTTCTCTAATTGGAATTTGGTCAACTTTGTATATGTGTGCTAAATCTAAACCTAGACCTCATCAAATCAAAAAATCCTTTATAGATCATGGCAGTCTCTTTGCCTCTGTCACTCTGTTTTTTTTTAAATATGAGGAAACATGGAGGAAGCCCCCCTCGATACAAACACAGTTTTAATAGCAGCAACCTCAATGGCTGGGCCACTAATTAGTTATAGCACATTATATCAGGCTCCATCCAAGACGTAATGAGGTGCACCCTTGCTGAAGCAAAAGGAAGATGCTCTCATGGGCGACAGGAAGAGTGGACATGTGTGTATGTGTGTGGTCCTGGTAAACCCTACAGTGTAAAGTCCAAATCCCTACAAAAATACTAATACCCAGTGACATCCATACTGTATGTCTGAATAAACAGTATGCACTTGAAAAACATGTTGTTATAAAAATGCGTGCCATTTTAAAAATAGGGACAAAAGCTTGTGACATTCTGTCAAGTTGAAAAACTGATTAGATGAATAGAATATAATATATACTATGTACACTTTAAGAGATTCAATGTGGCTTAGTAAATATCACAAAAATTAACAGTTATATTAGCTTAAATATAATCTTTTAAAAACATTTAAAATATTTTTTCAGTGAAATATATCCAAATAATTAATTTAAAATCCAACTATTGATTTGTCTAAAATGTTTATGTAATTTAAAAAAATAGTACCTACATACTACCATAATACAACTAACAATTTCTTAAATTGTTATAGAAATATTTTGAACAGAATTTCTCTTTTTACTCACACGATTTAAACAGAATATGGGCAATTCCAGTGTTATAGATGTGACATTTCGTGTTATGGACGTGACATAAAATCACTCTTACAATATCGTTGTTACCTTTAAACTGAACCAACTTTTTATGTATTCATAACCCTTGCTGATACTGTTTACACATTAGATTAATATCAGGCAATGCACAAGTTTTCTGTTTGACAAAAAAAGAGTTTTTGGAAGATTTTTAAGATTTATGTGAATTAAAATGTACAAACCAAAAGCAATTATATCCAACAAATGGCCAAGGTATAGCTCTTAATACAACATTGTACATTGTACTATATTTTTATTTTCATGAGTCCATTTATTAACGAAATGTAGCGTTATAGATGTGGCAATCCTGAAAATAGCCCTAACTTTACAATGAAAAATAATGCTCCAAAAATAAAAATATATACAATATTGAGATCAGAAAGGCGCAGCATCCTTCTCCTTTAGTCAACATTCAATGCAGTAATGTATAGGATCCACAGATGGTGGCAGATGATACTGTATATATATAAATATATATATATATATATATATATATATATATATATATATATATATATATATATAGCTGTGTTGAGATCTGGCACCTCACGCACTGTAAACCAATGATCTTCTTTTGGCTTTTTATGTATACTGTAAGGTGCAAAAAATCCCACGGAAAATCTGTGGTTCAAAAGTTATATAAAATAAAAACATTAAACATAAATAAAACAAAAACATTATCGTATGACTCAAGAAGTCATGCTTTTAAATTCTACAGTAACAATAAAGAGGATGAAAGGTCAGGTTTTGTTGCTTGTATAAAACTTTAAAGATGTGCTTTGGAACATTCTCAAACCATGCCATGATCAATTTTGCAACTTGTGGATTCTATGCCAAAAAAATGTATGCTGATAAAAAGGGTTTTTGTAGAATTGAATGAGATACACATTATGTAAATAGAAGATTTACTTTTCCTGCACCCACCCATCAGGTTTAGAGGAAAACAAATTATCAGGACATAGTGTTGGAAGCTGGTAAAGGGCTAATGAGTTCCTTAGCTCATTCCTGCCTCTGCTTCTAGGCCGGATAATGGCATTCCTTCCAGACATCCATTCAATCAGCACATACCTGTTTCCCTTAGTGACATTTGCATGGTGGACAAACACAAGATCAGAATGATACTTGCTTGCAAGATTGGATTTCAGTGTCAGTATTAATATTCTTATCTGATGGGTTCAGTTTGAGTGTTAGCTATTTGCTTGACATTTTTCAGAGTCTGGAATTTCAAATGGAAAATTCTGACAAATGTCGTGTATATAGGCACACTGAAAAACCAAATATTCTTCATATACTATGGATTACTTTATTAAAAATAATAAAGTTATTTTCACTCATACTGGATGGCATGGTAATGCTTTGTGATATGAGAAGCAGTTTGCCTTAGCCATGGTGAAGGTTTTTGCATTGTCTTTTATAATGTCAGGGATTTAGAATGTGAGACGATTGTGTATAATATTGTTAATTTTTGTTGATGATAGTTTTTCGGTTTTCTTTATTCTAGGTTATACTTGGCAGGATGACACAACTCAGGAGGTGATATCAAAAGAGCTTTTACAGCTACCTAAGGTTCCTTTGGGAGGATATATTACTGGCAACTCAAGGTGAGTTACTCACAGCTTCTGCTCTGTTAAGTATCTTTGACAAGGAAAGTCTAATAAAACCTTTGTTATTGTGCTCTGTTAAGTAGTAATCGCAGTAAAATCACTGATATGACATTTGTCATTTGATACAAGCAGGTTTATGTTGTAACTGTCGTTTCTGCTTGTAAAAATAAAACTATATTTTGAACAGAATTGACATTCCAGAAAAGGACAGAAATTCTCAGACAGAAGAACTTGGGAGGATACTGCAGAGTTACCTACAGGAACTGGGCTTCCAGACTGCTTATGGTGCTTCTAACAAGCAGAATCCTCAGGAGCAACAACTGCTTTGGAAGGTATATATCCTACTTCAATATCTGAGTTACAGAGTATGTTGGTCAAAGTTTAATTAAGAATGTTATCACAAATGAGACCCTGCCTGTGAAAACCCAGCTAAAGTTATTAAGTATTTACTTATCTATATATTAAATTATACTACACAAAGTAAAAAACATTCTGTGAGAACAGAACATTTATATATTTAATATTTACACAGTAAGACCAAAGATTCAAATATATATTGAAAATAATTGGTAAAATCAAACTTCATTTCTGGTTTTCTCAGACTTTTCTGACTTTAGCCTGGTTTTCCCAGGCACGATCACAAATGTATCCATGTGAAAATGATAATAGTTGTAGCTCTGTAGTATAAAGTAGCTATTGCTCAAATATATTTCAATTGCAATTTACTTTCATCCCGCAGTATATATTACATGTTTTTGATAATGTATCCAAATTAAATATAAAACACGCATGGAAAATGCAACGTTGCATTTAAATGTTCATTTTGCATACATGGAGCAATTGGAATTAAAACATGCTATCTTGCAAATATTTTTATATTACATTTCATCATTGCTCTGCTTTCACATAAGAGTGCTGTAGTAAGTGAAATGTGGTCAAATGGATTGAGCTACCAAAGAAATGAACACTGTAAAAACATAGATGTTGATTGTAATACGTTAATTTCGAAATATAGTGTAATGCAATGTAAGTCGCTTTAGATAGAAGCATCTGCCAAATGCATAAAAGTAAATGTATTGTATAACTACCAGTGATCAATGTATATAGCAAATTGCGAACACAGTTATCAGCTGACTGTAAAACTGACCGTTGGAAAGTCCGTTTTAGCTAAATTTACCTGCTATAGCTTGTTCGGCACTTCATGACAGAGCTGTCAGATAAAAATATAGGGGACATAAAATGCCATACAAAAGCTACCTAGTATCCAAACAATATTACCAAGCAACTGCTCTAGAAGTTAACAGTTGTGAAAGTTGAAAAGTTCACTGCACTATTGAACATTAGTACCCTGTGTAGATTTTGGAACCAGCATGATATGAGCTGGTTTGTTCATCGAAGCCCACCCTGCTGTTCTAAAGTCAGTGTGGCCTTCTATTCCACAGGGGAGCAGAAAATCTAATTGTTTTATATAATCTATCAAATATAGCAGAACAATATTCTGAGAGAGGCTGATAAATGTTCAAATTCTCTTGGGGCTAAAACGGTTATGTATTATGTTGTGTTATTATATTTAGATTTTTTTTCAACAATCGTTCTTTTCATTGATAGCTTATCTATCACATTAAGAGCTTATGTATCACTTTTTAAAATAGACATCCCTTTTTAAAAATATAGAAGACGACATTAATGTATACTTTTTTGTCTCAGTACAGGGGAAATGCACTTTCCAATAATAAGGGTTTTATTCAGCTCAAAGAAAAGCTTCCTCCACCTCCCATCTCCTTTCCACAAGCCCGACCTGATCTCCAGGCGATTGTGGAACAGACTCCCTCTGCTCGATCATCCTTCACTGGTTTTAAACAAGATCGTACTGGAGTCCCTCTCACTGGGTTTCAGCAGTATCAAGCTGGGTCCATGAGAGCACAAGATCTCAGTAAAGGTCAACCACGGGGAAAGCTGCGTTATTTTAGCCTACAGCGCGCTCCCGCTACCAAAATAGAAAAACTGCCAGGAGCTTCCAGACAACCACCAAAGCCAAGAATCGAAAAACTGTTTTTCAAATCCGGAGCGAGCAGCACTGCTTCCAAGAATGCCCTCAGTTCAGTCGATGGTGAGCTAAACCTCTTGTCCTCTTTATGAAATAAAACAAACAGCAGTAACTAATACAGCACTGTTACTGGTGCACAGACATGGAAAGAACATCTTGTACACCTGTATACATTTCAGATAAAGATATTTGGACAAATGCCAATAACCAATGAGTTCTTCAACACCATTGTCTACCACTGTAGAAAATAAGAAGTTAAAATTACTCCAGAACTTTTTGTTGTTATATATTCTTCAAAATATCTAAATTTGTTTGAAAGTTCAGTTTTTCCCACTATGGTCCTACTACGGTAGTCAATGGGGTCCCAGAATCTTTTGGTTAAGATCCTTATAAGGATTAATCCTTATTCAAGGGTTAATTACTGAAAAGGAATAAATAAAAAATTTGGGGGATTTTATTGGATTATACACACCTCCCTACAGTTTCGGGTCAAGGTAAAAAATGAAAAGTTGATTCCATTAGCACATTTAACACTGCATCAATAGTTTCGTCTCTGACTCATTTCAGAGAACTTCATTGACAGAGTGGTTAACCAGCTTGGACGCCAGAGTGTAGATACTATGACCACAAAAGACCTGGACCAGCTCTCCAAGGTCATTGCCCAGGCCCTGCAGGTGGTGGATGGGGAAAAAGGAATTAAGGGTAGAGAGGTAATGCGTAATGAGAGGCCAGAGGATGTAATGGAGGTCAGAAAAGAACCTGGTGATCAGTTCCATCCATTGGAAAAATCCAACAACAATACATCAAGAGGTAGTAAATCTTAGTTATACTTGATTTTTTTTCTTTGTTTTGCTGGATTTTGTCCTACACATAAATTCATATTCGTTAAATTATGATTCAATACATCGTCTCCACTTCTATTCACAGAAACACAAACTGAGGTTAGGACTTCTGATGACAAGGTAAAATGTAAAAAAATGCTGGACTACTGAACTCATGATACGTCATGTAATATTAACAATATTCCCCCTGTCACTTTCTTTTTCCAGAACAAAGGTTTTCTCAGCCAGCTGCTGGAGTTCCTTGATCAGAACTCTGGCCCTGATTCGGCTGGACCATCCCAAGCCAAAGAGCCTTTTCTGGGTTACATTGACCAGCCAAAAGCTGGAAGCCCAGTGAGAGCTGGTTTGGAGAACGTCCAGAGCCGGACAACACAAACAGAACTGGATCTGATGAAGAAGAAAATAGAACCTGACACATTGGATCTAAACCCGTTGGTAGATGATGAGGTGGAACAGTGGATCCACAGTTCTGAGGGCAAACCGGAAATCCAACCAGATATTCAAAAAGGAAAAGTGACACAGAAAGGTTCAGCAGATAAGGAAGAGGTGGAAAAGAAGGGTGTGAGAGTGGAGGTGAATGTTGCAGCGTATTCGCGTCCACACGACGGAGACTTTGGCTACATTATCACTGAAGAGTAAGTATGAATACTGTAAAATTCCTTTCAAAATGGTTGTGAACATAATTTGCTGTACTGTATCTAAATGACAGTCAAAGCCCTGCAAATATGTAACATGCCGTAATTTCTATTAATGCTTTACTTTTGTAACGTTATGGAAAATCAATAGTTTGCCACAGTCTGTGGTTACTGTGGTATGTCATACTATAATAAAAGTATTTACTGCAAGAGCTATGCTACGTATATTTTCAACTTTCAACCTCATAGTCAGTTTTTTCTCTCTTAAGAGGATAGCTCACCCAAAAATTTAAATTCTGTTATCATTTGCTCAACGTTTTTACATGGTACATTTTGCCCATACAGTACAATCGCCATTGTTTGATTGCCATCATTGTTCAAAATATATTTTTCTGTGTTCTGCGGAAGAATAAAAGTCATACAGATTTATATGACAAGTAATGAGGTTAAGATCTTCAATTTTTGGTCTGTGTGTGCATCGCACGTAGAAAGAGCAAATGGTATTTACCCACAGCCAATCCGTTCACAATGATTTAATTTATTTGACAGACAGTCAGTTTTTTTAACTGCCGTCCTGTTCACCGCACTGTGCAGTCATTCCCTCCAAAAGATTTTAAAGTGTATATTGAAAATGGAATGGAAGGTGTGTAAAAAACATCATGAATACAGGAATACTTTCTTTTTATGAGTGTGAACACACATCCATTTGGATGCATGTCATTGTTCAGGCTAGTGTGCAGTTGTCTGAGTGTCTCTAACTGGCTTGGCACGGCCATACCATAAAGACATCACACTTCTTAGGGATTCCATTTACACCTTATTGTTTGCCTCATTCCAGGAAAATACAGGTGATTTATCAAAGCATACAAGCCACCTGTGTCCTATTCCCTATGTGTTTCACATTCTCCTTGCTCTCTCTGTTCCACCTCGTCCTGTGCTCACTTTTGTGTTTTTGTCTACATGCGATCTTTCCAAGAGATATATAATGCAAACAATTTCAATTTGTGAGTCATTTTTAAGGGGAATTTGCTCTTTATTTAGTCTGTGAACAAACCCCAAACACGTGACCCAACCTGCAACGAAGCAAAATGGTTACAGCGACAAGCAAATTGTCCAACCATGTTGACCGTGAAAATACGGCGTAACGAAACAATCAGTCTCAAATCACAACCAACCAGAAAGGTGTGTGTGCGCGATCTCTTGGTTTGAGCTGTCTCGCACTTGCAACACTCACAACAGAAGAGTGTTAACTAGGGACTAACAAAAACACAGAGACCTGAACCATTTCTGAAGACTGCAATATCTGAGACTGCAGTGTGGGCTCTGCAAGTAGTAGCCACAACCTCGAAGTCCCTAACAGGCACTTAGCACTGCCCTTGCAATCTTCCAGAACAACCATAGCTTGATAAAATAGCAACACCACTAACATTTTCATAGAAAAATATTATTTTAAAATATAATTACATTTGCCTCTTTGCTCTGCCTATTTAACTCTCTCTCTTTCTTTGTGTTATTGTCTAGTTCTCTGTCCACCAATCAGGGTCTGAACCTCATGGAGCTCTTAGCCAAGAGAGTCAACCTTCGTGTGACAGATTTTCTACAGCTCTCGTAAGTGCTCACATAAACACACAAACATACCTGAAGACTCATGCTGGTCGACACATTAATGGCGATAATGGAACACTCAACCTGTGCTTGTGTTTTGTTTTTCCATTTTGAAATATAGTTTAGGCTGAGTAGTCATTTTCAAGTGACAGCACAGTGATTATGAGCATTTTCTGAATTGTGCGCATATAAGTTATATAAATGGGTTAAAGAGAGAGAATGCATTTTAGCATGTGTAGGAGTTTATCATCTTGACCCATGTGCGGTGGTAAACTTCTCTTTAATTTCGAAACATTTGTGATAATAACCACTGTTTTCAGAATAAGAGTGTATAGATAAAAGTAACTTTCTTTCACATTTTTTTCGGAATGCAACAAATGTGTCCTGACACTTTTGAATGTAGGTGAGAGCTCTAATTGATATCCCAAACTTTATATTGGCCAAACGCCAAAATCTTTATACATTTCTTTGTCTTGATATATAAAACTATTTGTAAAATATTAAATATTTAATATATAAAAATAATGTATTAAAAAAGCGTTAGATTATGTTTTGTTTTGTTGAACTCAAAATGAGATTTTTTTAGAATGCAGGACAGAAGAAAGTCTTGTGCTCTTTCAACTAGCATTTTTCCCCCTACTATTGTAGTGGAGTTTTGGTGACAAGAGCTGAATTCGTCCAAATAGCTTTTTCTGTGTTTAACAGAACAAAGACATTTTTACACTTTGGAACAACTAAAGAGTGAGTAATTTATGGCAGAATTTTCATTTTTGGGTTAACAGTCCCTCTGGGTATCCCAACTCTCTTCACCTCCTTACATTCTTTAGTTTTTTTTGAGTAGGATGGCCAAAAATAAAAAAACTAAACAAAACAAAACACACTTAATCAAAGATTAACTGACATAACATTTGTTTCACATGTTTTATGGATGTCTAAATAATTCATTTATTTTCTCTGTACATTTATGTCTTTATATAAGGTTTTAGAAAATTTGTTTTTAAGGTGAGAGGAGAGAGTCTGACCCTGTCTTTGTAAATACTTCATAATCCCGGTGAGCTGTGTGTGTGTGTTTTTTTATTAATATCCTTTCTCAAATGATGGCGTATTCAAGCAGTTTCCTGCTAATGTATCTTTTGTGATCTTCTGCTTTTCATCTTGTCTGGAAAATAATAGAAAGGTGTACTAAATGCTGCACGGCCTTATATAAAACATTGACATTGTGCTATTTAGTTTGAGCCAAAAAAGGTTCTGCATTATGGAAAAGCCATTTCCGGTGGCTCAGTGGATAGAGCATGGCACTTGCAACGGAAGACATGGGTTCAATCCCAGGGATTCACATACTCAAATTTAAATGTAAAGCATTAGGCAATGTAATGATTAGACCAGGATTAGTTGTCACATCAATGTTTTAGTCCAGGGAATAGTCTAGTAGTCTAAGGGTGGGTTTATTTATTAAAGTCAGTTCCTGGATAGCCAATTAGTAAAGCAATTAATACTTTAAGAATTTTCAATGGTATTGCACGGCATCCGAGATTACATTAATTAAACACCCTTTGACCTCTTCTCATTTCACACTATTGGGTAAGTAGTAATAATAACAGCTGGCCATTAAACAACCTATTCTGTGCTTTTTTGAAAACACAAACAACAAACAGTTAACAAAGAGAGAAAAAATAAAAATTCATTATCTAAAAATACAATTAATGTATCATTTTCATGTCTTTTACATGTATGCTTTTGGCTGATGCTTTTATCCAAAGTGACTTAAATGGCTTTATACTTAATAGTATGATTTTGAGTAGGTGCAATCCCTGAGATTGAACCCATGTCTCTGACATTGTAAGTGCCATGCTCTAACCAATGATGTACAGGAAAGCAAACATTCATTCATTTGACCAATTCAGATTAATTTTAATATTTATTATTTTGCCTAAATGACTTTTACGAAGTAGTTTAGAAGATGAACATGGTAGATGGTGGTAAACGAGATCATACTTTGAGAAAAGTATTTCTATCATTTGAAGGAATATCTCTTAAATATTCCATTGTATTCCAAATATTTAATTGTAAAGGGCTTTAGAACACCATTACTGTTAACGTACTTACCATAGAACAATGGTGTGAAGCTCTTTCAGCACTTTTTTACACCCACAAGCTATTCTAAAGAACAAAACACATGACTGAACTGGCCAGCTACAATGTAAGCGTCGTTTTTTCATGTTTGCCCTCAGACCCTGATTATATCCCTTTTTTAGTAAGGTACTTCACTTAATCAATGATAATACATAGGAGAGAACACACAACAAGTAAAATTGATATGCGGGGAATCCTTCTAATTGCTGACAAGGGTCGGCCAGGCTTGGAAAATTATACTCTTCCCAAATCTTACCAAATTAGAATCTACACTTCCTGATAAGCACTTCACGATCATTTTAGTTTTTAAATTAATACTATTTTGGCTTTTACATACAGCATTTTTATGTGCTATACAAAAGTGTGAATAATAATGGTGTATGGAAACCTGCCTATGTCACTCATGTTAACACATCTATGATTTGTTTCCCGGCGGATCAAAAATAAAAAATGCCACACTCTCGTCCCCCGGATATCCTGTCAAATTAAACCAATCTGATGACGACTTCAACCTCGCCAAAGTGTTTCCAGAAAAGTGTGCCTTTTGCATCAGACGTTCAGCCAACGGTCTGTGGGCGTAACGTCTGAGGCTGAGGCCACCTAACCTCAGACTTTCCATACTTGCAGTTAATGATCACAGAATTTATTACACAATACTAAATGTGTTGTTACAAACATTTACAGATATACAAACAGTTGTAATTTCTAACCTTGATACGGTTACATAAAGATTGAGTTTAAAGTTTTCTGAGCTCCAGACATGACGTCAGGGCTGTACTCTGAGTAGACAGTAGGTGGCAGAGAAACACACTGTTCTCTTATACACACACACACACACACACACACACACACACACACACACACACACACACACACACACACACACACACACACACACACACACACACACACACACACACACACACACACACACACACACACACACGTTATGGCTGCCCTCCCTCTGTGTTCTGGACATTGGTGGCGGTTTGCTGATAGCTTATCAGCACTGATGATGTTATAGCTGGAGGTCTGGGCTATTGTGTTCTTGGCCTTACCAGCAGTGTTGTCATTGCAGAAATGTTGTGATTCTCTGGCAATAAAAGCTGACCGGAGTGTGTGCTTAGTTATAGCATGCAACATAAAAGATGGAGTAAATAGGTTTGGGTGGAGTAAATACAAGTAAAATGTTTTGTCAATGTAGTTTGTAGATGCTCAATATATTAGACAATTGAATGTGCGCTTTCTGGACTGTGTGTCTTTATGATTCAACAACAACAGCTTACAGAGATTTAATATTAAGACTTGGATATAGTGTATATAACCACTAGCGGAGTCTGTGTTAATTCTGTTACGAGGATGACTAGAGGTTACCTTTAACTTGCTTCGCCTCCTGCTGATGTGCAAATGGAATTTTGTTCTGGTGACAGATCCATTCCTCAATCTTCCACCTCTTTTTTTCTTTCTCTCATTCATTTTCTCCTCTCTTCACTTTTCCATCGTATTCTCTTTAGTTGTGAACTCCACCTCACCCTGATCCACAGTAAGAGAACCTGTTCCAGGTACAGTAAATGCATTTGACTTAGGATCAGGAACCAAGACGATCACTTTTTTGACCATGGCAAGTTTAGGAGACAACCAACCCATTAACCCTAAACTCACGGCACAATAACTTGAGACATAAATGGAGAGGTCAAGAGGTTCAGACAAATGGGGGGCCTCCGATCACAGTTTGCATGGAGGCTCTGGCTTTCGATCTTTTGCTTGTCTTGCTTTACCCCACTGCTGACGTATTGTTTCTCTGGGTTTGTTTCATGAAAGAGTACAGTCCCAGCTATTCACCTTTTAAAGTTAATATTTTATAATTCACCCCAAAATAATATTTTTTAAAATAACTCTCTCCTAGTCATTTCAACCCTTTGTGGCCTTCTTTTTCCTGCATGTTACAAGAAAAGATATTTTGAAGATTGTTGGTAATAGGGTTGGGCAAAAAGATGACGCCATCGTCCATTGCCGATGGCCGATAGACATCCTCTGACCCGCCTCCACCACAGCAGCAGCGGCAACCCATTTGCGAAAAACACACACTTCATAAGCTGTGAAGTGGAGTAACAACATTATGCTGTGCTGTTCACACGTTCAGATGTAGCACCAGTAGCACACCCACTTCCATATTACGCTGTCACGCATGAACATGTAGTTTTAGCGTAAACCTCAGATACTCTGGTTAGTTCCTGCGAAGTTCAGTTGTATGTGATGGCACTGGCAATTGTATACTTTATTCCACGGGATACAGTACACACACAAATGGTCATGTAAATTTGTTGTCTGCGCATCTTTAAAAAATCCTACAAACCACTTAATACGTGTCTCGTGGTTGTCCTTTCTCATTCGGTCTTAACCAAAGTATTCCAAAAGAGGTGAGTTTGTACTTTTTTATCAACAAAGTTGGTAGAGGCCATTATAACTATGCACTTCAGTGTGCCTACTTCATGACAGATTCCCGCAGAAAAAGTAATCGACAGCTGGTAAACTAGTGAAAAGATAGACTAATTTATTTGTTGTAAATGAATTATTAACCAGCAACAGCCCCCCGCCCCTACCCACCTACAACAACAATAACATCCTCCATCGCCATATATCCATATTATACGATGACAAATAAGTTTACATCGCCCTACCCTAGTTGGTAACTGGCCACTGCGGTTGGGTAATCAACTTTCTTCAAAATATCTCTGGTGTGTAAAACAAAGAAAGACTTTCATGTTTGAAATGACAAGAGGGTGAGTAAACGATCAGGCTTAGCTAAAACACAACAGGAACTAAGTGCCAAGTTTCTTTTATTTGTTTTGTTTTGTTGTATTTTATAATAGAAAGAGTGAGGATGTCAGGAAAAAAGTTTATTAATGGTTAGGTGCAAACGGAAAAGATAGGTTTTTTTATGGGCAGATTGTTCCACTATCATGGAACTGATCCAGAGAAGGTGCGTGGATGTGATTTCTTACCTTTTTGGGTTGGCACCAACAAGCATTGATCATTTGCTGAGCGCAGGGATCTGGAGGTCATTTACGTCTGTAACAGCGAATGAAGATAAGGGGAGGCTAAACCTGTGGGAGTCTGGGTGGTATATGTTAATATACAGCCAAGATTTTCGTGTGAATGAAACCTACAAACAAGAATCAAAAATATCTTACAAATGGCAAAGGTATAGCTCTTTATAGAGCATAAAATAACCACTATATTTTAATATTTATGTGTCTGGGTATTAGCCAAATGTAGCCTTATGGATGTCTCAATCCTTAAAATAGCGTTAACTTTAGAATAAAAAATCATGCACAAAATTTTTTAAGATCAACCTCACATTGTGGTATTTGGTATCATGGTATTTGAACTACCAAATGTTGACATCTGTAAAAACCTTTGGTTAAAACTCCATATTTTCATGGTAAGATCAATCATAATAGTTTAATGCTTACGAAATGCAAAGATATTCATATACAAAGCATAATCATAAACAGAAAAGGGCATAAGTTATTTTCTATTTTTTTATTTATTTTTACTCCATTGATTTAACCCACCAAACATTTTAGTCATCTTTAAGAGCATCAGGTTTCCCGTGAGGATATAGTTCACTGTGGGAAATGTGTCAAAAAGCTAATAGGGATGCTGATGGTACAGATCTGTCGAAGAGAAAAGAAAATGAACCAAAAATCAATATTCCTTAGTGGTTTCTCCTTTAACTATAAACAAAACCTATGGACTGCAGTTGAGTGGGTAACATATTCCTTAATAAAATAAGATTACGTGAAATGCTTAGTAACTGCAGTTATTTTGCTCACCCAATCTTTCTCTCACACTCTCTGTCTGTCTTCTCTTTGTCTCAGGGTTCTGGGTCCAGCGGTAACCTTTCGAGTGCGTCCCAATACCCGAAACATCAGTACAGCCCAGCTAGCCAGAGTGGCAGGTAGACACACACAACACGTATTTCACTACTACATCTAGTTGCTATTCTGATCATTTCCAAACACATTGGGGAACAATCCCTCCATAGTAACACAACCTTGCAGCAAGGTATTTTCCAAGGTTTAAACCCATTTTTCTTCAAACAGATACACACGCTCCGAACATGCACATTAACACAAGCAAAAACATGCAAATATCTGTGTGTAAACTGCTTGAAAAGTCAAAATGAAGTAACTTTGGTCAAGTATGGTATCCCATACTTGGAATTTGAGCTCTGCATTTTACCCATCCAAGTGCACACACAAAATAAGGGAAAACGCACACGCGCACACAAACACACGCGCACACGCACACGCACACACACACACACACACACACACACACACACACACACACACACACACACACACACACACACTGTGAACACACACTGGGAGCAGTGGGCAGCCATGCTGTGGCGCCCAGGGAGCAGTTGAGCGAACTTACTCACCTCAGTCGTGGTATAGAAGGTGGAGGAGAGTGCTGGTTATTTACTACCTCCACCTGCTGGTACAGAATATCAAACCAGTGACCTTGGGATGATAATCCAACACAGGAACCACTAAAATACGACCCACCAACTAACTTGAATAAAACATGTTCTAAAAATTATTTATAAACTTAGTTTGGCTTTGTACCAAAAAGAACTTGAAGCCAAAAGCAGTAAGGGCAAGAAAAAACAAATGGGCAATAGAAAAATTGTGGAGAGAGAGTTTTGAGGGTGAAGCAATGCCAGTTCTGTTGTTGATTTCAAGTAACAACTGTTTTAGAAATCAGATACCCCGTCCTTAATCTACATTAATTAGAAATATCAATAAGTAGGCCTTTATCAACAATGTTCAATTCAATATTTTACACAATTCTTGTCCCCTTATTGTGTTTTATTGGGTTTTCCTTTTTTTGTGCAACTTTTACTTGATATCAATCAATCAATCAATCTTTTATTTGTCACAGACACTGTTACATGCCGTGGAATGGCACCCCTCGGACCATAAACACATAACACATTCAAGGGAAGACAGATCCGAGAGGTAGTACAGAGAGAAAGGAACAACATGATACACAAGGCAAGTTGGCTCAAAAAAAGAACCCCTCTCAGACTGTCCTAAAGTAAGACAGTGTGAGACCAGGGAGACAAAAAAGCCCTTGCATTAAGCACATAAACTGGACATGACATTGCAATGGGGAGGGGGACAGGGAATTGAGGTGTCCAATATTGATACCTCTTTCCAAAAAATTATCTTGGGCATTCTGGATTTTAAGCATGTTTCTCTTTTCTGGCTGTATGACCTCCTGTCTAACAGCAAATTTAATTCATAAACTGAATCAGAGTTGACCCCCAGTGGTGCTTCAGTTTTTCAGTAACTCTTTTAACATTCAACACACAGGACAAAATATTTGATCTTTAATGCACAAAAGTAAGAGTGAAAAGCGAAAGGAAAAAAATCGGACATCATAGGGTCTTTTTTCCCTTGATCCGTTATAATTACTTCTAGGAAAAACAGATTCATGCAGATATAAATGGGTAGGTTTGGTAGGTTCCTTTACATGAAGGCAGTCGGCTCTCATACGCACAAACAAGAGATTTAAACATCTCATTTGAACACCCCCTGACCTCTAACCGAGGCTGGTAGATGTAAGATAAAATTAATAAGTGATACTGTATGCAAGCAAAGAAATATCACTACTGCCTATCCAGCTGACAAGCCCTAACATGATGTAGATTTAATGTGTTTTCTTTATTTGACTGTCAGTGTTTCGACCTCGGTTGCAGAAGAAGGCAGTTCAGTTCTAACAAGTGTGTTTGCAACAGTTGTACATTTTGGGGTTGGATGTGTAAATCTAGACATCTCATCCTTTTCTGAGCGTGTGTTCACACATAGCGCCTTTACATCAGTGGAAACACACACCAATTTTGCCCGATTGCTGTGGTGTGAATTTCAGCGTGTGTGTGTATATCCGCAGTCTCTCCCCTTTGAGAGACTCTTGTAGCATGTTGAGAGAGTTAATGGCGGGGCTCGTCAGACCCAAATGTCAGACAAAATGTTAAGTCAACATGATCAGCCGCTCTCACACGGCAGATAAATTATGAAAACCCTGGTGCCTGAATACCAATTTATTACTTTATTTAAACAGAGAGGATCTCTCCTTGCACTTTATTACTCCTGTATACACATGACTGATCGCTACGAATCATTTATTCCTATTTTTGCGCCTTTCAAAATCACATACACCTCTAAGGTATTAAGGCAACATCTGTGTTTGCGACCAGTGGAAATGTGCATTTAGGATTATGTTTCTGCTGTTGTGGATGAGGTTTCTTCATACATCCATAACTTACATAATAAAATCTAGTCTGCGTTTAGAAAAGCAAGGCTTTATTCTCTTAAAACATTAACCTATCTTCGCTTTTCGCTGTACTTTTTCAATACCATTGAAGCCTATGTTCATTTTTTTTCTTGTATAATGTCACAGAACAATGTGTACAGGTATTGTTTAAAAAAGTAATAAAAGGCTTGGGGCTTTGTGTTTCCAGAGCACCAAATGACACAGTCAGATAGGTTCCGTGTGTCAGTGTTGACCCGGGCACATTAGAGAACATTATGGGACCTAGATCAGCATATTAGGCAGGAGTCTTCCTTTGTGTTTTACCCCACAGCACCCCCCCCATCCCCCCCCTCCCCTCTGCATTCGTTCAAACACTTAGAATGGAGAAGCTTCATGGGTGTCTGAAATGAACGCATTGCACTTATCTACTAGTATTCCTCTGGTGCTGCCACAGGCATCTGTTTCTGACAGCAGGTCCCAAGTGTTTTATCTTTTTGTTGTTGCTGTATGAATCACAAATGCACCTTCTTACATTTAACTCAGTTTTTTTCTCTTTTGGGATCAATAACTGTCTTTCTGCAGCTCTTTTTGTCAGTCATTGGTGAATGAAGTAAACATAAAACTACTTTGTGTGTCTCATTGTAATATACTGTATTTATATTATTTTATTTTATTTTTTCAAGAAATTGTGAAAATATATTTGTTGTAATAACCTATAAAACATAACATAACTGACATAACTGACATATAATAAAACATAACACTCTTGGGTAAAATCGGCTTTAAATTCATTCTACGTGTAGCACATTTGTAATCTACCAGTTAATAGTTATTCTATTATTAATAAACCATTTGTTCATACATTATTAATGGGTAAAATGTATTTCATAATTACCGTTGCAGATAATTTATTAAAAAACAATCTATGCTATATAAATCATTCATCTGTTCTTTGTAAGCTTTGTAAATTCTATGCGCTTCAGAAATACCTCGAAATGCAAAAGTACAAAATGTTTCTTTATAAATCAAATATGAACATACACAGAATTTACCTGCATACTGATAAATGTTTTCAGAGAAAGAATCTGATAAAAAATCTGTACAATGTAGAAAACATGCAAAATGATATAACGCTACATATTACAATTATACTTCAATCTTAAATTCTTAACAAATATTTGCTTTGGTTATTAAGGTTGTAAAGGGTGCTTTTTATTCTTTCGATACAGTGCACTTTCTCAAAAGTGTTTCGGAAGTGTACGGCTTGTCAGAGCAGTTTGCGACATCTCATTTCTGCAGCCATGGCTTCACAAACATGTAACCATTAATTTTCCCTGACAAAAAAATAATCACTTCCTGCCAAGCTATTTCCAGTGAAGGAACGGCAGTATAGATGGGTAAGCTTATATCCTGTAGGGTCTATGTATATGGGCAAGGATTTGGTATTCTAATGCAAAGCTCTGCTCAAGTCTTTCAAGCTGCTAGCAACACAGCAACTTACTGAAGGGCTTTATGGGGGGTCCGGGGTACTTTCATTAGGATTGAGGAATTTGCTGTTGTAGTCTATTCATCTGGAAAGAAAGATTTGGACAAAAGAGCTGGATATGGTAATCCCAGACTGCTCTCAAAACAAAAGATGAACCCCTGCTTTATCTGTGTATGTGTGTGTGCGTGTGTTTGTGTGTCTGTCCTTCACAATCATTTACCGGGCCATTGATTCATCCAAGTGTTGATGAAATGGCACCCTGAACTGCACAGTGTAATCTTACATTGTGTCATCTCTTTCTTTATCTCTTTTTCTTTGTTATTTTTCTGAAACGCTTTCTTTCCGTTATCTGTCACATTTGATTTCTGCGTGTCTCATAGTTCTGCCCGTTCTCACCTTTTGCAGTCTTTAAGTTAATTCGTGTGGCTTGTTTTGGTTTTTATTTAAATGCGTTCTGCCCTCTTTACTGTTTCAGACATGTTGATAACTAACCACGGGCGTTGGTTGAATATTTTTACCTCATTCAAATAAGACTTTAGCAAATGTAGTTTTATTTCTGTGCTTGCCTTATGTTGCATAGGTGCACAGATGTTTCAACAGGCTGACTGCAGCATTGCATATTCACAAACATCAGATATATACTTTTCATTTGTTATGCCGTTCTAAAAAAACGCAGTCAAAAACGCTGCACGCTACATCTTCAAAAAAGCATTCTGCATCATCATTTGTCTTTTGGGTGAGATTTCATTAAAGTCTGTTGTACACTGGTGCATTTTTTATGATGCACTGATCACACGATATTAAACTCATAATGCCGCATATCAATCATAAGTGAAAATGGTCTCATCTAAATTCATATGCTGAAAGAGAACGTGAAACACTGTATATTTTTCTCTGATAGAGGAGCAAAGTATTTTTGATAGAACAGAATGTATTGTGCTTCAGCCACTTTAAAGTGGAATGTTTGTGTGGGAGGTGTGTTAGTGTGCATTGAGGTTTTTTAGAGTGGATGTGCTCTTCTGTAGTGATGCCGTTTCAATCTCAGTGTTTATGTCTATGTGGCACAGACAGCTGTCTGTTTTGAAGCATTTTCCTACATTCTTTTTAACAGTTTTTAACAAAGTGCTTTTGACACAAACTGTCAAAATAATTAGAAACAAAATAGCCTTGAACATGTATGATTGTGAACAAATAATTTACATAATAGTAATTATGTAAAATATTTTTTTTATTCCTGCAGCCTTTTCCTATCAAAATATAAACATCCACACATGCATATTAATTTCCAAGATACAGCCACAAAAAAAAAGAAATCAGTTTAATCAGCTTTTAGTCAAGGATTGTGTCTATTCAATGTTTCAATCTCAAATCATTTATTTAGAATTTTTTGTAACTCTTATTGCTTTTTGCTGTACAAACACCCACATACCAACATGCATAACCATTTACAGGATACAGCCGCAGAAAAAATTAAGAAACCAGTTTTTTAGTCAGCTTTAGTCAGTCACGTATTATCCATTCCAGTCCAGTGAGTAGGATTTGAACAGAAACCAACATCAAGAGTGTAAAAAATCACCTAACAGTAATGTGAAAGACTGAAAGGAAGTCTTGAAAGAAAGTCACCCTCTTGAATCATTTCTTCCGTTTTCCTTTCTTTCTGCACAACAGAGAAGATATCGGAAGACTGTTTCTAACCAAAAACCAAAATCAATGCAGGTCAATGGGACCATGATTTTTCATAATATCTTCTGTGTTATACATAAACAATAAAATCATATCGTTTTGAAATGACAAAAGGTAGAGTAAATTATTTTGTTTGACATTTAATCATGAATGTGAACTGGTTGTATTTGCAGTATCTGCAAGCATCGCATCTTTTTCTGTTATCTTGAAATAAATGCAACTTTTAAAAATTACTCATGCAAAATTCAAGCAAAAATTTACATTTTACTAAAACACGTCTTATAAACTTGTCTGCGTGTTCAGTTTGAAGGGTGTGTCAAGCAAGCGGGTGGAGAGATGACCTGTGACTTTGTCTTCTTGGGTCTCTAAGGGGGTGACCCTGTTGCCTAGGCCGTGAGAACTCTGGATGGGTCAGAATCTGGGCGGGTTAGGGCAGATGGAACATGGAACCCTGATGGGCACATCACACTAGGAGAACAAACAGAATCACTGTCAAGGCCATCCACACCTGCTGTCACACCAGTGAACTGTGAAAAATTACAGACAGCATATAAATAAGTTAATGTAAATATAAAACTATCCAATAGACCCAAACATTGTGTGCCAAAATACACTATAACACATGAAGAAGTAAAGAGGGACCATGATAGTGTCATGTCATTGGTCATAACCTCATAGAAAAACAGCGGGCATGCTCTGTCAGGGTGATGGTTTGTGACAGCCTCATTTATCCTTCCTTTATCTTTCTCTTGCCTCTGTTTGGGTAGTTAAACTAAGCCAGCGTCTGTTTAAGAGTGGTTACTTCATCTGATTTGTACTCCTTCAATCTCATGTAGTCTTTATTTTCCGACTGACATTTCTTCACATCCGTCCACATCTCTGACATCTCTGCTGTGTTTACTTCCTCACCCACTCATTGCTTTTCTCTCTGGCTCGCTCTAGCTCTCTTTCTCTCTCTGTAATTGCAGTGGTGCGGTGCAGGGGCTGCTCGTCTGCGCTCCAGCTGGGCAGATTAGCATAGATCTCCCACGCAGACACAGTTGACCTTCACTCCACCAAACACTTGTCAAAATGCCAGCCATAATTACCCTGGCCTCTCCAACTAAAGTAATGGCTTACATATACCTGACTCACTCTTTGCCACCAATTGGATGGGAAATACATGTGTGCAGGTGTGTGTGCTGGACTGTCTCTACTTGCTCATTCTCAGAGCGCTTGTACATCTGTGTGGGTATGAGGCACAAGTGGACAGGAATTCATGTCTCATCAGTATTTGACAGGCCAGCTGTATTTTCTGTTGATATCTGTTGACTGGAGATGGTGGGATGGTGTTTTTATGTCATGTTTCGTTGTCATGTTAGATGACTAAATGGATTAAATAAAGTTATGGATTACACTTATTCTCATATTTCTGTAACTTTACAACGTTCCAACTTTATTTCTTTCATAGTATGTTTTTCTTTATTTCTTTTCATTTAAATTTTTTTCTTGATTCCTAAAACTTGTTCTTTAAAGTTTACAGATTATCCTCAGACTCTGTGTAACTAATAATGTTTTGTTGTTCACTCAAAAAATATTCCTGTCCCTTAATATATAAATATCACAAAATTAAAAAGTAATTGAAAAATATTTTAAATATGTTAACTAATTTATGTAACCAACCAGCAGTTAATTTCTCTAAAATCAATATATATATTTTAATAAAATAAACTTAAATAATACAAGTGTTTTATATAAACGTAATATTTATGGTGAAGTATTTACACAATATGAATTCACAAGGCACATTTTATTGATTTAAAGGTTTAAAAAAGGTTTAAAGTTTTAAACGTGTAAAATGTAAATGTACTAAAAACAATTTCACCAAGAACAAGTTTACAAAACAGTTTTTCAGTGTGTGTGTTGTAAAACTAGATTTTTTGCTTATTTTGAATAGTTTTACAGTGTAGAGAGACAGGAAACAGTTGGATGTGACAGGGAAAGCCAGGAAAGGACCACAAGCCAGGACTTGAACTCAGGTTGGCTGATGCAGTATTTCCTCTTTATAAGCTAGACAAAGACAGTTCTGCTTCCGTCAATGCCGTAGAAAAACTTTTTGGGTCTAAATGGTTAAAGAACCTTCAAAATCTGAAGAACCTTTTAGCTCACAAAAAGGTAAGAAGGAGATGGTTCTATTGAGAACCTCCGCCTGAATGGCTCAGTGTTGAACCACAAATGTTTAACCACAAATGGTTCTTCAATGGCATTACTATGTGTCTTTTCTGATTCTTATTTATCAGCAACTGAATCATTGGAGTGTTGTTTGGTATTGACTGGCATATGTCCATATTTCTGTAGCTTTTATAACTCATTTACATTTATCTCCAAAATAAAACCTTAAATGTAAAATGGCAACTTTTTTGTCCACTCCAGATTTTGTCTTAAATTAATTCCTGTCCTGATCTTCTCTTTGTCAAATTCGATTCTCCTCCTCTTTCCCACACTCACTTTTCCCATGATTTATCCCCCTTATCCTTGACTACACTACTTGTTTGAGCATACTTACTTTCTGTCATCAACAGTGTCCCCGTTTCCTTTTCCTTAAAAGAGATGGCTAGTCGAGCACCAAAGGCAACTTTTTAATCAAAAAATATATACATTAGAAAGTGTAATAGGAATGTAGTGGAAAAAAAGTTTCTGAATGTGTGGATAGATGGTTCAGCATATTTTTATTATTTTTAGTTTTGCGTTTTATTTTGTACATGGGTAGAGTTGGGGGAGGGGGGGGGGTTGGCATTCCTTCCCAACTGGGTGAGGCTCTCAGCTTCTGGACATCACCTGTCAATCAAATTGCACTTTGGGCTCCTGCGCTTGGCTTAATTCTTCTCCTTGACTTCCTATCTAGTGTTCATGCTCTGCGTACAAAAGAGCGTGTTTGTTCTGCGTATGATCATGTTCTCTAAACACTTCATATTTTGTCATCCAAACTTTAGTATTTTATTTTTGCTTTAAAAAGACATGTTGTGCCTTTTAAAAATATATATTGTCTAGATGAGGTCGGTTTCAAAGCAATAGTTCACTTTAAATGACTGCTCTGTCATTATTCACACTCTTTTTATTTCAAACCTTTATGACTTTCTTTTTATCTGCAGAACACAAAAGCAGATATTTTGAAGAATGAAAAAAGGCGCTATGCATTCATATGTATTTTTTTGGGTAGACAATCAAAGTGAATAAGTGTTATTTGGTAACCAGCATTCTTCAAATCATCTTTTGGAGAGAACTTAAGTCATACAGGTTTGAAATTACAAGAGTAGTAAATTATGATACTTTTTGATCTCTTTAAAAACTCTCTTTAATAAATGGATAGATTGTCTGTCATGATTCTGCCTATCTTGGTCATGTTTTTCCTGATTTTGGCAGAATCATGGCAGATCTGTTCTGTGTGAGTGTCACATGGCATTGTTTAGTTATGACATGCCATGTGCTCTCTTGTCTCGTCTCTTGACCCCGCCCCCTTGTTATCCTGTCTATCTTCCCGCCATTGTTTCATTCCCCACACCTGCCCCGTGTCGTTATCCCTTGTTGTGTTTGCCCTATTTAAAGCCCTTGTGTTTTCTGTCCTGTGCTGGTTCATCACCTACCTGTCTGTGGTTTCTGTGTGGTTTTTTTGTCAAGTTAAGTTTCTTTTGATCTTGTTTACCCCCTTGAGGGATTTTCTTTTGTATTTTTTGTGGAAATAAACTTTTTGTTTATGAGTTGTCTGCAATTGGGTTCTGTCATCTCAAACCACGTGACAGAATGAACCAGCCAATCAAGAACCCAGCAGACAGCTCTCAAGAACCCAGCAGACACACTGTTCGTGTCTTTGGGCCTTCCTGTGTGTTCCAGTCTGTGGTCTCCCTGGTGGATTCTGGGTGAGGGCCCACTGGAATCTGTTCCTGTCCGTGGCCCTTCAAGTGTGTTCGTGTCTCTGGGCCTTCCTGTATGTTCCAGTCTGTGGCCCCCTGGTGGATTCTGGGTGAGGGCCCACTGGAATCTGTTCCTGTCCGTGGCCCTTCAAGTGTGTTCGTGTCTCTGGGCCTTCCTGTATGTTCCAGTCTGTGGCCCCCTGGTGGATTCTGGGTGAGGGCCCACTGGAATCTGTTCCTGTCCGTGGCCCTTCAAGTGTGTTCGTGTCTCTGGGCCTTCCTGTATGTTCCAGCCTGTGGCCCCCTGGAGGATTCTGGGTGAGGGCCCACTGGAATCTGTTCCTGTCTGTGGCCCTTCAAGTGTGTTCGTGTCTTTGGGCCTTCCTGTGTGTTCCAGTCTGTGGCCCCCTGGTGGATTCTGGGTGAGGGCCCACTGGAATCTGTTCCTGTCTGTGGCCCTTCAAGTGTGTTCGTGTCTCTGGGCCTTCCTGTATGTTCCAGCCTGTGGCCCCCTGGTGGATTCTGGGTGAGGGCCCACTGGAATCTGTTCCTGTCCGTGGCCCTTCAAGTGTGTTCGTGTCTCTGGGCCTTCCTGTATGTTCCAGCCTGTGGCCCCCTGGTGGATTCTGGGAGAGGGCCCTCTGGATCTGTTCCTGTCCGTGGCCCTTCCTGTGTGTTCCTGTCTCTGGGCCTTCCTGTATGTTCCAGTCTATGGGCCCCCTGGTGGATGCTGGGTGTGGGCCCACTGGAATCTGTTCCTGTCCGTGGCCCTTCAAGTGTGTTCGTGTCTCTGGGCCTTCCTGTACGTTCCAGTCTGTGGGCCCCCTGGTGGTTGCTGGGAGATGGCCCTCCGGAACTGTTCCTGTCTGAGGCCCTTCAATTGTTTTTGTGTCTCTGGGACTTATGTTATTTTTGTGATGTGTTTTTTTGGTCTTGTCATTGTCACTGTCTGGTGTGTTCCCCCAGTCGTGTCCCCTTCAGGGTTGCTAGGTGTTCCCTGAGGGGGGGGGGGGGTGTTGTCATGATCTGGTCCTTCGTCATGTATTCTCTAGTATTGTGGACCAGGTCGTGACAGCACCAGGTCCCTGTGCTGCTTGTTTTTGTCATGTTCTGTTTGTCGGCTCCCTTGAGGAACGCCAGGATGTCGTTCCTTAAGGGGGGGGTTCTGTCATGATTCTGCCTATCTTGGTCATGTTTTTCCTGATTTTGGCAGAATCATGGCAGATCTGTTCTGTGTGAGTGTCACATGGCATTGTTTAGTTATGACATGCCATGTGCTCTCTTGTCTCGTCTCTTGACCCCGCCCCCTTGTTATCCTGTCTATCTTCCCGCCATTGTTTCATTCCCCACACCTGCCCCGTGTCGTTATCCCTTGTTGTGTTTGCCCTATTTAAAGCCCTTGTGTTTTCTGTCCTGTGCTGGTTCATCACCTACCTGTCTGTGGTTTCTGTGTGGTTTTTTTGTCAAGTTAAGTTTCTTTTGATCTTGTTTACCCCCTTGAGGGATTTTCTTTTGTATTTTTTGTGGAAATAAACTTTGTTTATGAGTTGTCTGCAATTGGGTTCTGTCATCTCAAACCACGTGACATTGTCTTTGTATGTGCATTTATAACAAAACACACAATATGTCTCATACACACACAGAACGTCTATAAAAGATACCAACAGAATGAAATATTTTGGAGTCTCTAGAGAATGAACCAGCATATTTAGCTCCTGTTAGTTAATTTGAATCAGTGCCTGCCTGAGTTTCCACTCTCTAGAATATAGCTCTGTACTATCACGTAATCGCACTTGCAGTGATTTCGAGACATTATGCAAGACTTTGATTAGGTAGCATGCTGTCCTCTGCGCTTGAATATGTGCCTAGACTTTGCTCACGGTAAAACACCCGAGTTGTGAAAGAGTTGGAAATTTGGACCATGATTACAGCAATGTCAGGACGTGCTGTACTCTGGGAAGACCGTATAGCATCTCGATTACGGCTTGGGGTTTCATGCAGGGAGCTTCGCTCTGCTTTGTGCCTGAGATGGAAGTACAGGTGTGAAGGAGAGAGAGATTTATCAGCTATATGATCTATTCTGTGCCAGTCTAGTGTGACTTTGTTTTAACAAACTTTCTTTAACATCAAAAGGTGGAAGTTAAACAGGCCTAACCAGAAGCTCTGGGTCAATACAGTGTCTTACAAATGGTTTGGTTGTTTAAAACTCCTCACCTTAAGTGTTCATTTGCTTAGCGGTACACACAAGCTTTTTGATACCTCCCCATAAACCTTGGGAGTCCAGACAAGGCAGACTGTGCAAGGTGGCGTTTCCTGCGTCAACACAGATTTGTAGAGAGGAACTTCAAAAAGTGGCAGCCAGTTCGACAGCCGGCCAGAGCTCTCGTGTATTGGTATAGGCTCTGCCCGTAGACGGGGATTAAGGGAATGTGGGCACCAGTTTTGTTTGCTAATTCCCCCTGTGAGGTATTTGTGGAAAACACGCATGAATAATATCAAGTGATTGGGCTTGATGAAGACGAAAGTGTTGGCAAGTGAGAGAGATTAAGGAAAGTGACAAATGAGACAGGCTGTCAGAGAGAGAGAGCGAGACGACTCTCTGCTCTACAGAGACTTAGCAAGGGTAAACAGAAACATTTTGTTGGATTTTGCCCATCATGCTTCACCCTATACCAAAAAGAAAAAGACTCAAATTGTTCTTTTTACACCTAGTTTCGTCACAGGTGATAACAACTAGGAAAGTAAAACGGGAGAACCCTTACAGTTAGGGCCTGTGTCCACTAGATGCGTTTAACCTAGCTTTCAGCAGGCTTTTTCAATAGTTTCGAATGGAAACTTTATGAAAAAACAATACTAGGATGATTATTTCACTTGCCCAGGGACTGCCTAGATAAGAGATAATTTTATATAAGCAAAACTCTAATTTCCGATATTCAACCCTAAAATAGAGTACTTTTCATTATATACCTCATATGATAGCAACCACTACGCGTCTTAACTAAAAAATGCCATGCCTTCAAAAACGCTGTTCAAACGCCCGCAACTGGCATTTTTAGTCAGCGCCAGGCATTTTCAGCCATGTAAAAACGTCACAATGGACACGCGCACATAGACATTTTTACAGTAAAATACATCTGGGTAGTTGACAAATACATAATAGACGCAATGTTTAAAAACAATTAAGTTTGCATTTTTGAATACATTTATTTCGGGCTACATAATACTATGTTTGCTTTTTGTAGAAAAAGGGAAAAAAATTTAGAATCATTATTTACATAATACACTATTTGGATGTTTTACCGTAAAAAAATTTAATAATACAAATGAAAATACAGACATACTATAGGACTCAACCAAATAAAAGGCTGTTAAGTTCTACAACCAAAGGAAGGTGTTTACTTTGAATCATATATTTTTATATAACAAGGTCATATAACATTTTTGAAGGTCAAGTCAAACATACATTATTTGATCCTTCTGAGCAGTTTCCCAGTCTAACATAAGAGCTTAGGATCCTTCACATCCATTCCAGCTTTGCTGTGTAGGAACTCTATGCATTTTGTCTCAGGGGTATGCTGTTGGTGTATCGGATAGAAAATCTGCCAGTAGTATGAACTGCTTAGGCATCTTTTTGCTACCTGTCCTTTTTACTCTAGCTTTTATTCTTAAGAGAAATTAATACTGGAAACACTAAGGCAAATGGACAGCAGTTGGGGGATTTTGGAACAGTTTGGCCCAAAGTTTATTGGCATCTTCCAGCTTGACATCATTCCAAGTCACAAATCACCATGCATTTCTTCAAAACTTTTGAGATTGTGAGGTTTTCTATAAAAGATTATATTAGACATTTTGTAAGACGCTTTTCTATTATACTTGCTAAAGAAGTTACAGATGGTATGTTTTTATACAGAATCACTTTCACTGTCATGAAATACCATTGCCTGCGTTTGTTTTGCCTGGGACGATTTGCCATTTTCAAAGACTAGATTTCACTCTTCACTCAAAAAGAAAAACATTTTGAGCTGGTTTCTTTCAGGTAGTCTCCCTGGAGGAGGCCGATGTGATCGATTAGAGCCACAGGGGGTCCTCTGCTGGCTGAATGTTCTAGCCTTCCCACTTCAGCTTCTACAGTAAACACCATAGCTACTCTATTCCTCTTTTACACCTTTTCTCATCTCTACTCATTGGCTTCTCTTGCTTCTTGTTCTTCTTTCTGTCTCCTGGATGCCCTCAGATGGCAGACTCTTGATGGGAAGTAGTGGAAGAAATTGATTGCTCTACTTCAAGGTGAATGCTGATTGTAATTGCACAGAGCCCTTTTTGGCTCTCTTCTGGACAAGAGCTGGAAGATGGCTGACTTTACCGCATTCACGCCGACATTAAGAGAGTTTAAATAGGTCTTAACATGTATATTTCTTAAGACATATATATGGTAACAAACATTCTTTAAATGATGTACCGTCCCAATAGTACTGTTTGAATTGTAAATCTTTTTATTTAAATATATTATATATATTATAATCTTTATCTCACAGGTTTGTACACCTGCATATATTATAAAGGTATTGCATTACAGTCCCAGTCCAGTTCCTGCAAGCATCTCTGGTGAGTGTAATGCTTCCGAGATGTCCTCTTGAAATTGTTAGTGTTCTGTCTGGATGGCTTTTGTTTTAGAGAGAGAGAGAGAGAGGAGAGAGGAGAGAGAAAGAGAGAGAGAGAGAGAGAGAGAGAGAGAGAGAGAGAGAGAGAGAGAGAGAGAGGGAGGGAGGGAGGGAGGGAGGGAGGGAGGGAGGGAGGGAGGGAGGGAGGGAGGGAGGGAGGGAGGGAGGGAGGGAGGGAGGGAGGGAGGGAGAGAGAGAGAGAGAGAGAGAGAGAGAGAGAGAGAGAGAGAGAGAGAGAGAGAGAGAGAGAGAGGGAAGGAGAGAGAGAGGGAAGGGAGAGAGAGAGAGAGAGAGAGAGTGAGAGAGAGAGAGAGAGAGAGAGAGAGAGAGAGAGAGAGAGAGAGAGAGAGAGAGAGAGAGAGAGAGAGAGAGAGAGAGAGAGAGAGAGAGAGAGAGAGAGAGAGAGAGAGAGAGAGAGAGAGAGAGAGAGAGAGAGAGAGAGAGAGAGAGGCACCCTTCACTTCAAAGCAAGTGAGTGACATTTAGGGCCCTCTGTGTTCAAAGCCCCTATTTTGCTTTTGTAGTTCTCTTTGAGTATAATTAATATATTTCCTCTTCTAAAGGACTTGGAGTTGGATTAGCACACAGCTTCAACCCGTCTGTGCTTATTTCATTAAGCAGCTGCATTAAATGAGATATTCATGAATATGTCTCTTTGTTTGATTTTTTTCAGTGTTTTCATTAGAAACAAGTTAGCTTATGACCATATCAGTTTCAACAGGGACGAAAATATCACAAACTGTGAAGGAAAGTTTAATTTTCAAGACAGTTGACAGGATGACAACAGGATTGATATTCAGCTGTGAAAAATGCCTTTATTTCGATGACATTGTCATTTGTTTTCATACAAATTTTGAATCCATTGTATTGCCATGAAAAGCTTTTTGATCAGATTTTCAGTTTATCCTTTGGTTTCTCATTAACTCAGCTGTCATTTCGTTCTCTATATCCATTTTAAACCTGTATTTCCCTCTGTACCTTTCTGTCTACAAATCGACTCATCAGGCTTATTGTAACGGAGCTCAAGGCTCAACAGCTTTGTCTTGTGGCTAGTGGCACCACGTCTGAAGTTGGAAATTAACGTCATTTTTACTCCTTTTAAACTTCTTAAGATTAAATAAAGATGTAATAGGTCTGTGTATCCGTAATTATTTCTTTAAAAGTTTTGTTGGCATCTCCACATCTTTATTAGGCCTTCATAGATAAAATAATTCTGTGTTCCCAAAGGACAACATATACACTTAGATTTTGAAACATTATATTTACTTTTATAAACTGGTTAGTTTCATTTCTTAATTCTGATTGGCCAGCAGCTGTATTTTATTAATAATACAGCATGGCTATGAACACTTCAACCAACTGTTTTGGGTCATTCCTACTAGTAATGCGCTGGTCGTCTTATAACCTGCTGACCTCGCGGCTTAAACCCTTTGCCCGTTTTTACCTGATGTTTTTGACCCAGCCTTTGCAACTGTTGCAGACATTATATTTTGTTTTAAGTGTAAAACTAATTATATTTTGTTTGGTTTCGTTATTAGGTTAATTTAGAAAAGTATTAAGAGCATTTTGGATTATACAAAATATTAAATTCAATAAATATATTGAACTGTTGCGGTTATTAAAATAGTTCAGTTTGGTTCTTTAACGGGATATTCAGAATTGTTGTGTCTTTATTACACTCATTTAAAAACTATGTAGTGTAAATGAATGACAAGAGTGAGATTCATTGAAAGAATATTTATTTTTGGGCAAACCATGTCTCTAAAACCATCTTTTTGGGTTAAAATTTTAAAGTGAACAGTACTGTATATATTATCATTTTTTGACGTATATTTAAACGGTCAAGTTTTCAGCTCTTTTGTATCAGTCATTGAGGTCTATTGGCAACCTTGAATCTTGTCATTCTGTTGTATATAGCTATGCCATTTTAGGTGGTCATTGTAAAATTGCTTGTGTCATTTACAAAGGTTAAAACATCCATTTCTTTAACCCATTTCGGAGACCTGTATGTTTTCACAGATACCACTTTCCCACTTCCTCAGTGAATATCCTTCAGTGTTTACCTGTAGACTACCTCACTAAACACACCCATTACATTACTGTTAATGTGAATCATCCCTGGGCTGCCACAGGTCAACCATCATATTTGTCCTGATGAAGATCAAAGTGTCTTCTGAGATGCATCCTAAAATGCCAACCACTAATCCCCCACTAAAATTGAAGGAGCCCTAGTGTGTACCCTTCAGTAAAAGAAAAACGAGTGTGGAAGGAGTAGAAAAGTGGCACGGAAAGAAAAGTGAGCGAAAAGATAAAGCCAGGGATGAATTATATATCATTCCTAAGAGGACTATCGCTCCTCTTGGTTGGCCCCTCTATCTCGCTCTTTAAATCGATACAGGCGCGCTGTCACGGGTCACTACCCAGCATGCACCAGGGTGCCACTGTGCTCCAAAGCAAGACGTCCCTCACTCCCCCATCCAGCCGCTCTCATGATGATAAGTCTGCCATATCTGAGCCTCAGTTCCAAAAGGAAAGACTCTTTCAATTTAACTCCAATATCCGTTTCTGATTGAGTAGCGTAGGCAGAGCGGAGCAGATTTCATATATTCACCTCTCTTCAGGTTTGCGTAGGGACCCTTGGACAGATCTGAATTAGATGTGTCATGTGGTGCTGCATCTCTATAACCTCTGTATTTTGAAAAGCAGCCATATTTTAAATGTCTATTTCTAATGATTATGACAATGGTGTTTAATCCCTTTTGAAAGTTGCACTTGAAATTTGAGAGTATACATACTGGATTCTTAAAGCAGTTCGAGCACAGTTAGCCGACGTTTTTGAAATGAAAGTATTTTATTCTGCGTAGTTAGACAACAGTTACTAAAAAAGTGTAAATTCTGTCACAATACTGTGATGGTGGAGTTCATAAACGTGGCCTTACATCGGCGCCTTACTAATTACCTGCCTGAAGGGTACTGTTGGAAGGAGCGGCCCTCTGGATATTTTTCTACTTCACACAACACCTCTCTTTTCCTGTCAACACACAGGGGACACATCCCTCTCTTTCTCCCTCTGACGCTCGTTCCATCCATCGCTTCGGCCGAGGAGGTGTCACATTATCACCTGGAGGTGTAAACAGCCGAAGAATTACCTTTTCCACACCGATTTCTCACGTACACACATTCAGCACACATACACACACTCACAGGTACTTAGACACTGACTTATCCCAAGATGAGCTTTTTCTCTTTTCTCTATAATTCTATCTTCTACCACATTTGTTTAGCTGTGCTGTATGTTCTCTCAACTTTCCCCTTTTTGCCCTTGAGTTATTTAAAATATATATTTTTTTATTGCTTATCATTGTCTAGGCTCACCCATCCTTTGCTTTCTTTCTCTTTGGACACAAATGTCTTTATTCTTATGCTGGAGCGTTCTCATTCCTTGGAAACAATGTCTCTGTGTCCATCTATTTCTTTCTTGATCTGATGGATGGCTCACAGAAGTGAGAGCTTCTCTGATGTTGTCAGTCTTTGTCCTCTGTGGTTAAAAAAAAGTCCTTCCTACATATCAATCTTGCATAATGCAACTCTTGCACATTTTCTTGAAACACATATTCTTTCCATTTTTACTGTAAATAGAAATGCTTATTAAAATGATCACCGTGTCCAGATAACGCTCTTTTAAACCATACAACCTTCCTTCTGCAGAACAAAGGAATATATTTGGAAGAATGTTGGGAACCCATTACATTTAATTGGTGTTTATACAGAAGAAGGGAATTGGTTCCAATGCTTCTTTGGTTAACAACATTTTTCAGAATATCTTTCTGTGTGTTCTTCAAAAGAAAGTAAGTCTCACAGGTTTGAAAGGACAATAGGATGAGTAAACCATAATTTAAATTTTTGGTTAAACTATCGCTTTGATGCAGCAGTTTTATATTCACCTCTATATACATTTTGATGCATTATTTTTTTTCTATTATTTCTTTACCGGGGAATCATATTTCAAAGGGAAACTATAGAATTTATGTTTGTAATGAGAACAGTTGAACAAAATGTATCTATGTAATGCTTTTTTAGGAGGATTATGCTACACAACAGAGTGAGATCTGTGTGTGATAAAGTGCATGAATAGCCATGTGTGTTTGCTGTTGTTTTCCATTGTGTGTGTATTTGTATTAGTCTGGGTGTATTTGGACTTTGTCAGACAGTCTAAGCTCCTGCAGTTGCTCTGTGTGGTCTCTCTACTCTCTGGCAGTAAAGCAAGGCATTTTGGCAATGCCGCCCTGCCAACCCCAGCAGCCATCAGCCAGACAGAACACTAGCGACATTCATTACACATTCCATGAGACCCTTGCCAACAATACCACTACATGCACAAAAGAAAATGTACTTTTAATATTAATATTACTAATATTTTTGAGTCAATAGCAACATTATTGATCATGGCGAAGGTTTACGGTTTTAGTTACCTAATGTGACCATGAAACTGTAACGATTTCCTAAAATGTTGCATAATTAAAAAAATTTTTAGTCTTAGTCAAATAGTTTTTGTTCATTAAACAAAATTTCGGCAAAATAGAATCTTCTGCAAAGGTTTGCTAAAATCAATGGCTACATAATGTTGTAAAAGTACTGGTTAAATACTGTAAATAGATGAACAATTTGAAACATCTCACATGAAGAACAGCACACCTTCTCCAATCAGCCATGAAGCCGATCCATTTTTAGAAACTTTGTTGTGTAATACACATTTTCTACCAATGTTTTGACTTTTGTTCTTGAGACGAACATTTGCCCATAAAAGCATTCATCTTCACTGTCTTCTGCATCTGTTTCAAGCATGCACTTATACTGTACTTAAGCGTTAAGTGCACACACTTATTGTAATCCCTGTATCATAAACTCTCATCCACCCACAACCACAATGAGAGCCCATTTTAACCAAGTCTTTGCATCATAACAGAATGAATCAATTCCGTCCCCACCAAACATGAACAAGAAATGTTCTGGACACCTTGAACCTTTAAACAAACTTTAGAGATGCTTACTGTATCGTAAAAGATGTGATGTGAACCTTTTAGATATGTACATAACTACTGTTGTTCAGTGTAAAAAATATGAAAAGGAATAGTTGAAATGAAATTATTTTAATTACTTTCCAAACCTGTAGAAATCAAAATATATTTTGAAGGCTATTGATTACATTGTCCCTCACTGATTTTCAAACTATGAGCATTAATTCAGACATTTCTCCGAACATCTTTTTTGTGTTGCACGGAAACAAGAGTCACAGCTTTTGAATGACATGAGTGATAACATAATGTTCGTTTTTGAGTCAACTATCCCTTTAAACTTAGGTCGTGCCGTGACTTTTTTAAATGGATCTCTTTTGAACCAGGCAAGATGTTTTGAGTTATATTTAATGTTCCAACACTTTGAAGAAGTGTGTATGTCGTGAGATCTTGATTATTGAAGGAAAGTCTGAAGTGACTGCCAGAATTTAAAGAGCTCCCTGTTTTCTCTTGATGCCATCCTCCTGTCTGGATAGCAAGACTGTTCCAGAAGGGTGAGAGCCAGCCTAACACCCTCATCCAACATATATTTTGCAGAAAGACTTCTTGGGTTTAGATGGAGAGTACCTTGATAAAGCTCTCCATATGTTCTGGACATGTCTGTGCGTATAGCTTCCTTTGTGTTGTTAATATTTCAAAGTGAGGGTTATTCAAACTGAAGTTCTCGAGATTTAATTGGCTTTTACTTCACTTTTAACACATAAAGTAGACAGTTCTTTGTTTTAACCAGGACTTTCTTTATTAATAAAACCATCACATCTGCTCTGCAACGCTGTGGCTTGTCACTGAGCTTTTATCTCTCCTGAGAAACAAAAAGGGAAATTAAGCTCAGGGGCAGCCATTTTTCCAACTTCAGGCCAAATAATGACTAACCATGCGGAGCTCTCCAAAGCCGCCCCCCCTTCTCCATCTAGACTTATCACTGTGACGAATATGATAACATATTATTACAATTTATTCTCCCAATATTACAATTTCTCATTATTAAGAAGAAGCAACTGAGAGGATGCTGGGTCGAAGAGGGCCAAAATGGAGGAAGGCATGTGTTACGGAGGCTGAGGTGAGATGTGTTTGTGATCCACAAGGTCATGACGGGGTTCAGCGATTAATGCATTCTGTGGTATATGTGTGTGGAGGTGGGTGGGTGTTATGTAGTATATCTGATAGGTGTCATTTTCAACTACACCTCTCTTTTTTTTTCTTCTTCTCTCGTTTGTGCATTGAGTGACACTGTGTGTGATTTTTAATGACAGCTGGAACAAATGGGTTGTAATGAGGTGACCTTGCAGTGTAGTCGGTTTGCCTCACCAGTTTCTCGCTCTTTCTCTGTTTGGCCAGAGGGCCATGGACCATGCATGTGAAGCAGGGTGAGGATAAACCAGCTGCAGGGGCAGGTAATGAAGCTTTTGGTAGCATGGCGATCCTGCGCCAAGTTGCCAGTGCGTATAGCGATTTGGCTGTTAAATAGCATGTGCTGTGCCTGTTTGTCTTTTCTCAATAGTTTTTTTTTGTAGTGAATGTGAAGTGCACTGCTGACAGATACCAAAATATTCACTTCTCTTGTAGTTGTATCACTCATTTTTCCATTCGTTCTGCATTGGCATCAGTTAAGTAAAATTAAACATTTGTTTAGATGACATGTTTGCTCTATAAACGTCATTTATTCAAAAGTTTTATGCACTGGTTGTGCCAATAAATCTGTTTATCTGTCTAAGCAGAACTGATGATCCGAACATGTGCGAGCTTATTCACACCCATCACCTCCTAATGTCTTGGTTTTAGCCAAAATGGACATCCTCCTGCTGAGTCCGGGGCTCCCGTAGGGAAAAAAGCTGCAGCTGGCTACAAGAGCTCACTTAGTGGATGTCTATACATTTGGCTCGGGGACAGAGGAGCTGTGGAAAATATTAATATGCTTTCAGGGATTTTCATGAATGTGGAAAAAATGATTATTAATATGTTGATTATTGTTTGAATCCAATCGGTTTTCTATTGAGAGTTTGTTCAATACAATAAAAATAATAAAATGCCACTTTCGTTAGTTTAGTAATAAAAACATGTACCTGTTTATCTGGTGACATATAGAAGATCTGCTCGAAGCTGATTACTGTAAATGTATCTAATCTTCTACAGATGGGAAGCTGTCACATCAGCATAAGAAAGGGACTAAAAAGTATAGGTTGATTAAAATGATATGCAAATCACATACAAGGTTTCTTACTCTGAATTACTGTTCTGAAAGTTGTATATATAAATATAGATATCTTCAAGTGATAGTTCAGTCAAAAAGGAAAAGTCTTTCATCATTTACTCACCTCTTCATTTGGAATCTGAATGCATTTCTTTCTTCCACAGAACACAAAAAAGATATTTTTAAGAAAGTTGGTTACGGGATAGAAGGGACACCTATTAATTTCCATTGTATAGACCCAAATCAAATGCAATGAACTGGTGACAGTTACCAACATCCTTTCAAATATCTTATTCTGTGTACTGCAGAACCAAGGCATACAGATTTAACCAAAGGGTGAGTAAACAATGTATAACACAAGACTAGTTGTATTTTCTGATGTAGTCTATTTCGGGGAAGAACAAAAACGCATAGAAAAAAGCATTTAAAATAGTATTTCATTTAAATCGAAGGTATTATTTTATCCAGTCTGAAAATCGGTTTTAAGAAAAGGCAAAAAAATCTCTCTGGGGTTCCAGCTGCCTAAATCAGTGTGAAAGATTAGCATCACCATCTCCTCTCATTTGACATGCCTATATACACAGTATTACAGAAGTCACAACCTATTAATCAATGTTTGTGTGCGTGTGTGTGTGTTGTGTGTGAGAGAGTTGAGTGTTCAAGCTCCATCGTTTTCATCGTGTCAGTTTTATCTCTGTGTTCAGAGTTTCTCTATTTAAATGTCATTTAGAGTCTGAACACAAAAAATCTAAATCTGAAGTGAGGATCATTATGTGTTTCGGTGTGTCTGCTGTAGTTGTGTGGGTGCATGGCTGTACTTGAGTGTATGTGCATGATAGACTGCTGAATTTGGACGGGAACAACCGAAAAAGAGGGAAAAGCTCCATATTCAACCATATCTTTACCTAAAACAATTCCCTATAATATACACACACAAACCTGGAAGTGAATGCAGCCCCTGGCTCTAGAATCATTAAGAGTGAACCAGAATAATTTCATTCTATTTCAGTGGTTGCCTGGCAATTTCTAGGCCAATCAGGTAATGCGTTCTTACCTTCCAACCCAGGTAGACCAATCAGGTATTGATCAAGCCTGATGATAAGAAAGTGGAAAAGCTAATAAATAATCCGGTTGGGCGATGCGTGAAATAGATTCCAAAGATTTTCTGCACAGTCGTTTGGTTGTTAATAAACAGATCTTGACAACCATTATTGTATGCTGGAAATGTGAGTCGACAGTTCATGTGCACGACAAACACGCACACATGCAGGACTGTTTCAGGTTTAAAAAGCATAATCTTTGAGTCTTTTGCTGCCTGTTTCTCCCTGTATCCAATGTCAAATGTTAGGTATGAATGAGAAATACAAACTTTACATGTGAAATCAAATAATAATTCCCTTTGTTAACTACACTTGCACAAATTTAAAATGTAAAATATTATTATGAGCAAATATTCTACATGTATTTTGATTGAGCAGTTCTCTTTATATTTCAGTATTTTGTTATGTTTTGTCCCTTTTGTTCCTAAAAACCACACTGTTATACATGTATTCACATAATTTCAACTCACTTAATGTGTAAATAAGAAAGAATTTCACAAATTCAACATAAGTCAAGTCTAGATCCCCAGAGGACTTTAAAAAGGTTTTTGGGGTCCCCTGAAAATCTAAAAGAAATAAAAAGACAAATTAATTAAAAATGGTTTTTAACATGTTTTCTATCTATCTTGTGAGTTGTTATCACAACAGTAATGTTTATCACACATGAAAATGACTACAGACAAATAAATGTGAATTGGAATTGTTTCCCTTCAGAATCATGCAACTAACATTACTTATGTTATAGCCAATTATTTAACATTATATTTAGTATTTCTCACACTTACCATTTATCCTACATAGTTTAAATGCTTCTTTATAATACATAACATAATATACTTTATGTAACATTGGTTGGATATGTATATTAGAATGGGGGATCCTCATCAAAGGTCTATAATATTTGGGGGTTTCTGCCATTGTAAAGTTTTTAAAATCCTGCCTTAAGGAGTCTCAGTCATCGTTAGTTTCTGTTCAGATTCAGTTTATTCATTACTAGAATGCTGCCTCTACTATTATTTTTAATTCGGTAACTGTATAAAATTAATCTTTAAAGACTTTTTAAAAAATTTTCAAGCTCTCAAGCCCAAGTTCTTTAAGGTCTATTCATCTTTATTTCATATGTATCCAAGTTTTATTTTTTTTATTTCTTTAAATCTTAACAATTAATTTGGGGAATTTGGTTTCTTTAAACCTGTTTGGTAGTTTGGTGTGTCCTGATCTGAATATATATAACACAAACAACTGTTTTTATTAGAAACATTAAATGCCAAATCAAGGTTGCATTCAATCTTTAAAATCATCCATTGTATCATCCCTACATCTTGTTTTCATATTTTTGATTGATACATTTTTGTTTAATGCAGATTTGTGATTAAAACAGTCCTGTCCAGGCTTTAAATGTGTATAGTCTGGGATGCATTGAGATTGTTTGTCTGGTTTGTTACTAACTGCTCTCAGCTGTGTTCTAAAACACCAGCTCTTTGTTGCAGTTCTCTCTTATCTGTCACAGACGCTTCATCTTACCTTTTTTTTATTCTCTTTCATCTCGCTGTCCCTTCTTCTGCCCTTATGTCTCCATTCAGCATCTCTTTTTCAAGGTTTTATTGTTTTGCTTACTTCCACTATCGCATCTCATTTTTCCCTCTAATATTCATTTCTAGATGCGAAGAAGCAGAATGCTTCTTGCTTTGATTCCGTCTCATACACTTATCAAAGGCAGGCCAGACCAATGTGATATCACCACGGAAATGTAGAAGGGTGAAATGCATTACGGCAGGAGGAGAAATGATTCCTCGCTCTCTTTATAAGGGCTGAGGGGAGGAAGTGGTTTGTTTTTGTGTTCTTGAGACAAAAAGCTTATAGATCAATAAATATCTATAAATAAAGAAAAGAAGTTCATGTTGAATTAAAAAACTGATTTAAAAGGTTAAACATATGTGTTTTTGACCTGTATCATAATCTGAACTATATTTGGGTGTTTATCTCCTCAACGTCTGTCTGTATGTTTTTTTTTTGGTTGTTTATTAAACAGATAAATCTAAATTCATAATCAATGCCTCTGTAACATTGCCATAGATGCACACCTGCGATCACATATTTTGCAATAAATATTAAAATGTTACTGTCCAGCTTAGAAAGCTGTGGTGACTCAAAATCTCCACATTTTTTTTCAGCTTCAAACTGTCAGAACTTGGAGAAAAACGTGGATGGTTAGTTTCAAGAGTATACCGATCAGTATAATAATTTTTAATTTTGCTTTTTCATATATAAATTATTAGCATCTTAAACCCATAGTCCCCAATATTTATTTCATGCTGATAGAATTAAATTTTTTTGTCTTCAAAAAACAAATGTAATTCTTCTAACCCCACCCATCTTATTTATTATCTGTCTCCCTCTTTTTGTTTTTCTCTCACTCCCTGTGATAGATACGTATAGACAGGCTTCATATGTAGCGGGTTTGGCATCTGTCACGATGTCTGCTCTAATTCTGGAGTGATTGCTCGATAACGGTTATAGCCACATCAGGCAGGCACTTGTCATCATCTCTTTGCTTGCAGACGTTTTCATTGGCAGCCATAGAGAGGGGTGGATTGATTGGGTGAATAGGTGAGCAGAGGAACGTAGGAGGTGAAGATGAAGATGTGATATTAAAAGATCCTTGAGTGCTTTCTGGAAAATGCTTTTTTCTGTCATCCTGAAGCGGCATTATGTTTTTGCAAACAGATGGGGGAAAGGCGAGATGGGATGGCCCTCATTTCAAACGCAATCTCTCAATCACTCTTGCTCTCGCAAATAAAATGAAATAAATGCATGTGATGCTACTCCATCTGAGCCTCTTCTGGATACAGGAAATATAATACGTTGCATTAAAATGTATTGGATACATTTTCTATGGGGATTTTTTTCAATTGTGGATCAGCTAACATGAACTAACAATGTAAAACATGAATTGTCTGATATTTATCAATACAAACACAATTGTTCATGTTCATTTATTCTAGATTGTTACCTTTTTATTTAGTACAGGATAGTGTAGAAAGAAAGTTATTGGCAAGCAGAATTCAGAAAGCCGGGATTTGCGCCACATTGTCCACACTGCTATGTTTGTTATGTTGGTTGGCTATCCAAGATGACATCAAGGTTCAAAATAAATATTTTTATGCAATGTATATTGGATACAGGAACATTTCTGATCCAGATTTTTAGTTGAAACGGCACAGCATCAACAGCAAGAAAGAACGCTGCTGTGGTTTAAACAGTGTCGGCAAAGTTCCATTTATCTACAAAGACACACTGTAAATATCCACGAAAACTTTATCAAAACATGTGGCTTTATTGATTTGACTACATTTGTACTGTCATGCTCGACTTTCCTTGTAAAGTGGGCCACAATTTCCAGAAGTCCTCCAGACATCTTGACATTTGCAGGACAAGCCTTGAGAGACCAAGAGAGAGAAGTAGCACTTGTTTCTGATGAGTAGTGTGGTTTAAAAAAACAACATTTTTGGAAGTATATTTTGTTTTCAAGCTCATTTATAACCAAGTGACTAAGCAAATTGTGTTAATAGATCACAAAATGATATTTTGAAAAATGTTCACTTGCATTGGGGAAATAGTGTTGTCAGGTTATCAACTTTCCTTTAAATATCTTCTTTTGTAATCCAGGGAGGAATGAAAGTTAGACAGGTTTGAAATGAATAGAGGTTGAGTAAAACAAAACAATTTTTGGATAAACGCACTTTAATTCACTTATGTTAACTGATACAAACTGATCGTGAAATGATACCAAATATTTCCAAATTAAATACATTTACATTGATCTTAAAGTTAAGGTCATTAGGATATAAGCAAAGGAGCCATTTGGAAAGCTGGAGCACAGAGAAAACCATATCTGCAATAAACTGTAGTGGCTTGTACAAAACCCAATTTATCCCAGCTGAGAAATGACTTGAAAATCAGATTTGACACATGTTTTCATGGTCTGTTTTGAAACATTTGAAAAGTCAAGTCAATTTTTACCTAATAAAATAACTTAAAATACAGCATCTAGAATTTGTGTGTTTGCAAAACAGCATGTAATTCATACACTGCTTGAAAATATAACTCGTGGGTTTATCACACATTATCCTTTTAAGATACGACAAACTTATTTTTATTTTTTACTTTATTAGCGCCTAAGCGAAAAATCAAAATCGAACAATAGTTTATCTTCTTTTATCATCTGTTGACTATTTATCTTCCATTACCTTTGAACCAAATCCAATGTACAGTTCTAAATGCAACAAAACACAAACCTCCACCATGCATTTAAAAAAAGCAGGGCGTCTTATCCTCACGCAATGCCGTTCCCCAGAGAAACGCTCGGGCTCTCTGACTCTGTCCCCAGCCTTTCATTTACATTTAAAGTGGCTGCAGACAGGCCTGAGTGCAAAGTGGATGGAGGAGGCCTCCACAGTCTTTGAGCACTAATAAATGGAGACTCTGAGGGGTTCTGGGGATTGGCTGTGACACAAGGTTAACCTGGGTGCAGTTTCATTCGCAAGACTGGGTCAAGGCTCAGCGCAGGGGAGAGTGAGATTTACTCCCTCATGTGCGAATATGTGATGTGATACGTGTTAACGTGGTTTACTCTGGTTTAGTATTTCTGAGGCATTCTGTAATAAAACAAACAAAAGCAACATACTTTTTTAACATTTCACATTTTTAATACTTCTTTGTCACACATATAATATGGATGTTTAAATCCACTGTGACTGGTAGTTCATTAAAATAAATATTTTGGAAATCAAGTTTTATTTAAAGGGATACTCCACCCCTACATTACAATTATGTCATGAATTACTCCCCTTCAAGTTGTTCTAAACTTGCTCAAATGTCATTGTTCAGTTAAACATAAAAGAAAGATGTATAGAAGATTGTAAGCAAATAACGGTTATGGGAAACCTTCGACTCCAATAGTAACCATTTTAATTTTTTCTTAATTCTTGAAAATATCTTTTATACTAAATTTGCTATACTATATTACTATATTTTTCTATACTCCAATATCTTTATTATATTATGACAAAAATACTCTAATGGTAGTCAGTGGTCCCCTAGAAATTTTAACTGACGTGCGTCAACCATCTTTTTGTTCATCAGAACAAAGAAGTTTATAGAGACTTGGAACAACTTGAAGAATTCAAAGTGTTAAGAATGCAATGTCAGATATTTCATCTTTGGGTGGAGAATCCCTTTAAAAACATATATGCTTCTTGTTTCTTTAACAATATATGGCAGTTACACATAGAAATGGATGAACATTGTTCTGCAGGTGAAAAATGTGAAAAAAAAGAAAAATGTTGGACAGTAGGGAAGCATGTCTGGGTCTCAGAATCCCAGACACTCAAAAAATTGTGTTTGATTTCCTCTGAAATGCAGTAGCTTGTAGACACCAGTTCCCACACAACTTCTTGTAAGTTAGATTCACAAAAGCGCACCTGTTTTAAAGAATAGGCTCTAATGCTGTCTAATACAGAAAGCAATTCTTTCAAGAGTGACAGACAGACAGTGATAGAAGACATGAGCCACTCATTGATTGGTCAGAGACATCGTGCTTAATCATATGCAATGTAGCATTAAGCGTGTTAGAGGATAGGAATGAGCTCTGATAGATTAAATCCTAATTAAAGAGACTCCACCAGACAAGACCAACACTGGAGACCAACTCAGCTGGTATCATTAGCATACACGTCATCTGGGGGCACTTACAGAACTCTCCTTTCTCTCTCAGCTCATTTTGTTCTGCAGTTCCTTTAGACTTCTCACACTGTCTGAGCATGTCTCTTTTTTAATGTCTCATTCGCCTTAGTGTTTTTCTTTTCTGTCCAATTTCTTCCCCTCTGTGGCATTTCTTTTCACACGTTCCTTATCTTCCTTTGTGTTTGTCATTCAGGTTTTTCTTTATTTTTCTATATATCCGTCTCTCTTTCCCTCCACTATCTCTCTCTGCTTCCTAACCTCACTCCCCCCCTCCTATCGTTCCCGCTCCAGCAAAGTAAACAAAGTCAATTATAATTTCACACTGTATAATTATTTCTTCTTCTGTGTAATCTTTCAAAAGCCTTTTAATTCACTTTCTTCCTTAAATGTTCTATCTAAGCTGTGTGAGAAAAGAGCAACTTGCTGATAAATCAATGTACAAGAAATGGTTTTGAAATCGTAATGTATGTGTTGGGTTTTTACTTTGATTTCGTACATGCTTGGCTTTGCATACTTTGAGTAGGGATCACACTGGTGTTTTGCTTTTAAAATGTATCGCTCGTAGAATGTGTCAAAGTAATTATTAATAACATTTAGAAGAGTTGCCGGGTGAGATTCTTCCCACCTGCCATAATTATAATTTCTCATGACCTATTTGTTAATGAAAACTGTGAATTTTAAAATTTACTTTTGAATAGTCCATAAAAGGCCAAAAATCTTTATGCATGTGGCTGGCAAATACAAAATCATATTTATAGTTCCCAATTATTTATTTGGCAAAATTTCAGAGTGTTTAAGAAAATATAGAATCACTACATTTGAATTACTGTTTTTTTCGCCAATAAACGAGAAAAGCTGTAGGATAGAAAGATGCTGAGAACAAACAGTGTGGCTCATCTCCCAATGCTGTGATCAATTCTACTGTATAACAGAAAACGGACTAAAAATTAAAAAGTGGCATCCTTATAAAATATTTTATCAAAAAAGAAATTGTATTTAAAGTTCACCCAAAAACAAAAATCATGAAGTCATTTACTTTACCTTAACCGAATTGTCATTTTTCTTTCTTTCTTTTGCAACACACAAAAAATGATATTTTATAAAATGTTGGTAAATGGCATCTATTCACTGGATTTCGTGTCCAAACAGAATAATGGATGGATGACACTGCTTTTTAGTTACCTGTCTTGATATAACTTTGTTTTTTGAAATAAGCTCATATAGGTTTGAATTGCCAAAAGTGTGAGTAAATAATGTAGATAATTTTAAACTATTAAAATAGATACTTTAATCATCAAAATAAAAATAAAATAAACAATTGAAATATATAAGTCTGTGGGGAATTAATAAATTATTCATGTTTCACATCTTCAATGGAATTTTTTAAGATATTCTAATATATGACCAGCACCTGTTTATGGCTATATTTGTATGCCAAACTCAAACAATCGAAGGTTTGTATTGAATTAAAAAGCTTGTATGGTTTTCAACTAGTAGGCCTATAAAAAACAAGTATTGTTTCCACCATTAAATCTGCTGATGCTACAGACAAAGAAACAGAAATAGCTTTTATAATGATTGTAAAGGAAATTATATATGATTTCCTTCTATTCAACCATATAAAGACTGCTCAGCTTGCTGATGGTTGGTTTAAACTGATGTTTGTTTGTTTTCAGTTATGTTAAATCTAACCTTATTTCTGCTCCTGCTGACCTTCAGGCTGATTTGTGGTGAGCTTGTGTGAAGGAGACAGCAAGCTGTTGAAAACAAACAGGCTGTTTAGTGGGTCAAGTATTGCTTGAATTGGTATCTTGAGGCTGTTAGCAAAATAGAATTACAGCAGGACAAATTTCAATATAACCAATAATACTTAACCCATTATGCTTGTTCATCGTTTTCACTATAGCAGATGGCAATACTTAAGAAAATAAAGTTAGGAGAATTTGCAAATAGGTGTCAATTGAAAACATCATCCCATGAACTGGAAATTCAGCAAATTAACAAAAGCTTACAGCAACTTCAAATGTAAAAGCAAATGCAAACCGTAGCGAAAAATATTGATTTAATGGTTTCAGCACACAAAAGCACATTTCAAGCGTTCTACATCTAGATCTAAGTCACATAACAAGCTTCTTATTTTTTTAATATTTTGATTTTTAACTTCTGAATCAGTGAAATTCTTCAACCAGCTCTAGAGTTTAGATTTATCAGCTGAAAAACGATGACAATCATAATAGTCTGAATCACTCAGTTTTTGCAACCACACAATTCAGTTGTATCGTCCCGTTATCAAATGAATTGTGGAAATATACACTGTAAGCCCAGTCTAAATAATATATTGTATAATTGCTTCAACTGTCAGGTGAATTTTGTATTAAGACAGCGAAGTGAAGAAGGGGGATCTCTGAAGCTCCGTAAGCCGAAATGAACAGGGAAAAGAGTATACTGTCCTCTACGACACTTTCTCAATATAGCTTTTATATCTTGTACATTTGCCAAACTCTTACATATAATCTGCATAAACAGAATGAAAATCATTTTAAAAGTGACATCATTCTATTCCAGTCATTATTCTATACTAAAATCCAAAACATTTATTTAGTTTCAAATAATGCATTAAAAAGAAAAAATAATAATGATGGATATAAAGCTTCATGGATTTTGATCCATTTTTATTCTGCTTCCTGTAAGCAATGCAAATATTTGTGCCGTTTTAAAAAAACAACAAGGTACTTCTTTGAGGTTGATGCTAAAGGGTATTGCCACTGATTTCTAGCCCATCTCTTGAAATAAGTGTCCCAAACTGCATTTCTGCATTTATTCTGATGTGCACCTCAGAACTGATGCCATGCTGTACAGTGTTATGTCCTCTTACACACTCCTCCCTTTCTCTCTTTAACAGTTCAACAGAAAGGACAACTGGAGAAGGAGAGTGGTCTACAGATTCTTGAAGCTGGACTGAGTGATGTAAGTAAGGGGAAAGGAGTCTTTTTCTTCTCTCTTCCTCCTTAACCAGTGATGACATTCTCCTTTCATACAGTGTAACTTTTTCGAGAGCGTGTTTTTACTCGCAGATCTACCCCTTTACTGAACATTCATTTTTATGAAGATACTTAAGGAAGGTATGAAATGTTGTAGAGGACCACTATGATCACTAAAATCAAATTGTGAAGCAAGTTCAGATTTTAATGTGGAGTCTTATTCTCTTTATGCAAATGTACTTCAATGTGCTAGTGGTACATTTGTGGTTGTCAAGTAAAAGCTAAATGCAGCATTAATCCTTGCACTTATGTGTAGTTGTTACCTAACAGGTAAAAGTCTGGCCTCCCACATAATCACAGGTCTGATGGGAGACGGGGAAAAGCATAAGAACTTCAGAAAATCATAAATTTTGTATACAAATTCTGTTGTCATGTCATAGCTTAACATTTAAGTCATTTTAAAGCTTTGGTAATTTCCCTTTACATTAAAGTATATGTGCATTGATACATGTATGTTCAAAAGTTTAGGGTTACTGGACTTAAATGTTAAGAACCTTAATTATCATGTAGGCAAATGTATGATTCACTAGATCTACACTATTAAAATGTTGAGTAGATATCCTATACTTTTATATGTCCAGTATGATGATATATTAAAAAAAAGCAAAGGATCATTGACTAAGCTTTTCTCCTACTGGTAGTTGCTTTTGAAAGTCGCATGTCATTTGCAAAAATTTAAGATTAGGTGTTGCTGGTGGTGTGAGCGCCTTCTGAAAAATATAACCATGTTCATATGCTATGGTTTATAACAATAAACAATTTAGATAACAATCAATTTGACTATAAATCTATATGGTACTAATAAGTATTAATAGATGCGTTTCAATTAAATGTCCAAAACACAATATAATACCATTGTACTTTTGTGTGACACGCCAATACTTTGAGAGTGGGAGAGGGAGAGGCAGAGGGAGAGGGAGACAGATGGTTAGTAGTTATCTCAATCAAGTACATGGACAGAGATGTTTAGAGACTATTGTCTAACACCCAGACATTTGGTAATTTCACTGGATACTTTAAACTAAAATGATTAAAAGTGCTGTTCCACATGAAACACAAAACCAGTTTACATAAGTAGTGGCGATATATTACTTAGATGGGGACATTTGATATGTTTTTACAACTGGTCTAAAGCAGCCTATTGGGGATGGCTTAAAACTATGTTGATGTAGTTAGCAGAAGGATATGTGAATTGACTATGGTGAAGTAGGATTTCCTCTTGGCATTTTAATAACCCTAGTGTTGCAGTGAAAGGCTGAATATAATAAATATAATTATATTAGTTAAATTTTAAGAAAAAGTTGTTTGTGCAAGTTAAAAAAAACTATATGTATTTAATAAAACCTTACTATTCTACTGGTTTTCAGAGGATTAGTTAAGCGATTTATTCTTTTAATACCCTCTTTTCGTTGAGCTCACACTGTATTCTGATTGGACAGCTTCGATTGTTCTACCGTTTACATGAAGTGTCACAAATAGTATGTCCATCAACATTCATTCAAGCAAAACAATTTTTTTTACACATCTATTAGTCTAAACGGCCAGACTTTATTTTAAGCATAGTGACTTCTTAGCATTATTGTTTTAAAGTTCAAATGTCTCATTCTTAAATCAAGATACATTTGCTTAACTATTAAAACGACCTAACAAATCTTTCAGTGGGGTAAGAAAAATAAACTTGAATTATGATTTTAGGTTTATTTTCTAAACCCTGAATAAAATATGTTTTGCTTTAATCACAATTTTATTTTTAGATTGTATTTTAAAATGTATTTATTATTTTAGGTCACTATTCTTTAAATCTGTCTACTGAACAACAAAAAACAAAACAAACAAAGATTTTCTGACAACATCATATTCTTTGAGGCAAAACGTCACTGATAAGATTTAAAGACTTTGTTGTGGGAAAAGTTTTAATATAATTTGAATTTATATTTTTAAAGTTGAAAGACTGATGATTTATCATATCACTGCATTCCCTACAGATGGGAGTCAAAGAAAGTTCATGTCTGTAAATGATCAAGAGCATATTACATTAATACTTTGGGATTAATTGGTTTTAATTAGTCTTTAGATAGACAATGTGCTTTCATAATGACAATGCAAATGTAGTCTGCACAAGGCATTCAGAATTTATGCACATTATTCTGAATGTATTGTGTTTATAGTGTATTGTACATATCCTTAGCACATGAAAGTAAACCATTTGCATGAAACAGTTTACATTGCCCAAACTAAAGCGACATATTTCAAGTGACATTATGACTTATAGGTAATCATGTATCGCGTGTACATTCATGATGACTCGAGTGCATGCAATGTGAAATGGTTCTTGTGTTTTTACACCATCCCCAAGACAGATCCTTTTAATTTTCAAGTTTCCTTCCCTCTGCTGTTTTCCATGATGTCCCCATTACATGAAAACGCAGGCATTGATTGTTTGCCAAGAATTAATGTCAGACATATTCCTATTGAAAACAGCACTTTGATAACCCGTCCTCCCACCTCCACAAATTGTTTTGCGAGCCACTTAGGGTTGTCTCCATGCCAACATAAGACAAACACAACAATAGAAAGAGAACGTAAATAAAAAAATAAAGGGACGCGTGTTTTTGGACACATTAAGCAAGAGATGCAGCCGTCTCGCTAAGACAATAACAGGATTAGCTTGAGTGCTGTCAGTCTGTGAGCTAACATAATGCAACCTTTAATATTCATAAAGAAATTAAGTGAAGAAGGTTTTGAGGGGTGGTGGACGCATGTGATGAAAGGGGAGGGTGAGCGTGCATTCACATTGATAAATATTCATAGAGGCCTCTCAGTGGAGGTGAGAATGTAATCAAGTAGGGTATTGATGTGCCGGCAGCTTTTATGAACCTGGTCTAAATGAGCTTTCCAGTAGAAAATGTGACCACAGGACCTCAGTATGTGTGTCACAAACAAGAAAACATCTATTGCGACATCACAAAATAAGTCTCTCTTCTTTGTACTTATTTATCACCATCTATTCCAGATCCAAGTAAAAAAGTGTGGCAGAGTGAACCTTTAGTTGTTGTATTATTAACATTTGACAGGTTCATGAGAAAAGCAGGTTTGGCCTTATTTGAGATATATAATCATAAAGAGGACAAACCCTTCTGTTTTAGATAAACACTATTATGCAACACTGACTGAATTCACTTGTACAGTCTATACATTGGAAGTAAATGGGTGCTGTTTGGGTAAAGTAAAAACTTTTTCAAAATATCTTCCTTTGTGTAGTGAGAAAAAAAACACAAAGTTATAAAGGACTACTTACAGTTTAAAATATCTTTTTTGGCATAAGAAAAAAGTTGCTAAGTAAATGAGGACAGATTTCTACATGTCTTGTAAACCATCACTATTCTAGTTGTGTTTAACATTAACATTGGCCCTTCTAGATCAAATTTTATCAGCAAAGTTTTTGTGGTGAAGTGCAAGTAAAGTGTCCCAGCCTGTTTAACCCAGAGCACTCATTACAACACAATGAAGATGATTCTCCTCATTATGTAGTCCTTTCTTTCTCATTTCCTCTCCCTCTCTCACTCTCATGCTCTCTCTCTAAACATAACTCTGGTAGGTGGCTCACTGTGCTATATGAGTTCTGGGCTGCTGTCTAAAGTTTGTCATGTTGGCCCGTTTTGTTGGTAATTAGCCTTAATCATGACTGCTCGGCAGGGGTCGGTGGGGGAGCAAGACTCCCAGCAGGAAGGGAAAAGAGAAATTATCTCAGCTGTGTGAATGTGATCAGATAAAGCTGAAATCACAGCTCCTGCATGAAATAAAAAAGGGCATGCTGAGCCGTGGATAGGACTGTATGTTTCGGCACAGAGGTGTGTGCGGGTAGATGGATTGATGCAGGTTGCGAAAGGGGTAAGTTAAAAGATGGATATGTTGGAGAGATAAAAGGATAAGGCTGACTGTAAAGGAGAATGACATATGTGGAATAAAGAATGGAAAGGATGTAGGAGAAAATATTAAACAAAGGAATCAAACATTAAAGATAAGACTGGAGAAAATAAAGGATATGAAGAGGAAAAAGCATGGGAATGAAAAGAATAGAAAAGTCTTCCCATGGGGGCCAATCAAGTCATAGGATTCTTCTGCTTTCACCTCATGCATGACTGAAAACGCTCTCTCTCTCTCTCTCTCTCTCTCTCTCTCTCTCTCTCTCTCTCTCTCTCTCTCTCTCTCTCTCTCTCTCTCTCTCTCTCTCTCTCTCTCTCTCTCTCCTCTCTCTCTCTCTCTCTCTCTCTCTCTCTCTCTCCCTCTGCCTCTTCCTCTCTCTCTCTCTCTCTCTCTCTCTCTCTCTCTCTCTCTCTCCCTTCCCTCTCTCTCTCCTTCCCTCTCTCTCTCTCTCTCTCTCTCTCTCTCTCTCCTTCCCTCTCTCTCTCTCTCTCTCCTTCCCTCTCTCTCTCTCTCTCTCTCTCTCTCTCTCTCTCTCTCCCTCTCCGTCTCTCTCTCTCTCTCTCTCTCTCTCTCTCTCTCTCTCTCTCTCTCTCTGCACTTCTCCTAAAGTAAAGACAGAAACGGTTAGCTGGAAATCGGATATGACAGTAGTAGACGCGACTGTTAAATGTCAGAGAGATAAGGAGAGAGGATCGATAGGTCTTCCACAGGTCGTACCTCCATGTGGGCACATGCAACATTTAATATGAAGACATGATTATTTGATGTGATGTCTGAATGTCATACTGTATGCGCATGTCGAGCTCTAGCTTTGTACTCACGCGTGAATAGAAAACATGGGTGACTGCAAAGTGGGTTTTGTGTTTTTGCTCCAGGCATATTTGCACATTGATATATTTATTTTATAACCGCACAAAAAAATTAGTAAGAGAGTGTAAAGTGTTAAATCATATTAATATATTGGATATGTGTAAAAGGCGGTAGAAAAGAGGGTGCTAGGGAGGGATGGTGAGAGAGACAAAAAGAGACCGGGAGCAGGGGAATGGGAGAGATTTTTTTATGTCGGATGATAGTTGATAAATGTGTTGATTAATGTTTTAATGAACTCATTTGCTGGCCAGTATATCATATCCTTCCCTCTGTAAAAAGATGAACCTCTATATAGCTCCATCCCTGATTAAAGGACAGAAAAAGAGAGAGAGGACCATGAGAGAAAACCCATTGAAATAATGAAAAATAAAAAGGAATGTAAAATATGGAGAGTATTTGCAGGTTGGAAAAGATATCCATAGCTCATACGAGGCAATACGAAGAGCCTGACCTTTTTTCCTCGTCCTATCACTGCCGGGGGTCACAGGGGGCATACAACACCTGGTGATATCACCCGCCCCCTGACCACCTGTATGTCAGCTGGCCCAGTTGTCATAGCGACAAGGACTCTGCCACCCAACGTCAGCTATGATGGGGGTTTCCATGGCAACCAAATCCCAGACACTCCATGTCAGCTGCACCGGCCTATCTGTAACTCGCAGTCCTTGCCTGGCAGCAGGTGGGAAGAGTGGGAGACATCCAGGTGTGGAGAGGTGATGGAGATTTCAAAAGAACTGTCCAAATAAAAGCACAGTCTCAACCGGTATGTTTTGCTTTATGGAGAATTCATTTAAATACCTCCGGATTATACTATTATTATAACAATTTAAGCATTATCACCCTTTTATGTAAAGGGAAAGTGTGGGATTCTGAATTTAAAGAAAAACAGAGGAAACCCTTAAGTGCTTTTGTAAATTGATATAACAGAAAGTTTCAGCAGTTGGATATCAGCTTAGAAAAAAAAAGATAATTAATTAATTTCAAAAACAGGAGTTTAGTGTAAAATGTTAGATGACAAAAAACTGATGACAAAAACAAAGCTGGCTGTTTCAGGTGAGAAAGGTTGACATTTAGTGGAATCGCTGTCTTCCAGTTCCTGTGACATGAAAAGAAAGACCGGCCTATAATTAATGCTATTAGATGGGTCAAGGATGAAGTTTTTAACGAGTGAATGTTATACAAGAATGTTGACTATGAATGCAATGATGATAAAATTATTGCTGGAAATTACAGAGGAAATTATAAGGATGAGTGACACTTCTATCATACTATATTCACCCTGTAGTCATTTGAAACCTGTGCGACTTTCTTTCATTTAACACTAAAGAAGATATTTTTAACCATGTTGGTACAACAACTGCAGTACCCATTGATTTGCTTTACTAAATGATGACAGAACTGGCATTTTTGGGGGGGAACTATCCCTTTAAATATCTTGTAGAAGTCGAGTGAGGTTAATATATAAGACATAGTGGTAGTTTGAAGGGCAGGAGAGCAGTTCTGGATGAGATGAGATGTGATGAATACAAGAGCGGGCACGGAAAGATTGTGTGTGAATGAACCGATGCTATTGCCCACTTTAATGATAAATTAGGAGTTTGCGGAAACTGTCAAACGGTCCACCTGGTAGAGTTTGTGAATAAACGTGCACATTTCTGAGGAATTGTTTTTAGATTGTTTATGCATGGAGGCAGGCATTAGCCGCTGAATTCTCCAAGCAGCACTTTAACCGATAATGCAGGAGAGAGCAGAAAATCATCTGTGACAGGCACAAATCTCAACTCCGAACTCTTCATGTTTTTTGTCTTTGAGAGTCTGTATGTGTGAGAGATAGACAGAGAGAAAGACAAATAGAGGGACAACTTTTGAGCATGTATTTTTACAGAGAAAATAAAGCGTTTCTTCATGCTTGTTTTCTTATCGAATGGTCTTGGTAAGATGCTTGTAAACTCTGTTTATTTACTTTCAGTTATTTCGCCTTAATTTAACAATGTAGGCTATTTAAATGCAAATTCTGTGTTGTAGGAGCTTGACTGGTAACAAGGGATACTTTAACCATAAATACAATAACAACCGGAAGAAAGAAAGAAATCTGAAGCAAAATGAATTGAAAACATCTGTAACCAAAAGGCTATTTTTAATCAAATTTAAAAAATGTGTACCGTTGCTGTCCTTCAAAAACTACAGTAGATTTTCACAGAAACATCACAAAAGGTTTTTTTGTTATGTTTCTTATGCTTCATTGGCTTTCCAGAACTAAGCTAAACCTTGGATGTCCCCCCATTCTCTTTCTCCCAGCCCCCACCTCACATGGAATAGAATGTGATGCAGTAAAATAAACATTAGCATATGATACTATGGCATGTCAAAGAGGAGAATCTGTTGTCAAATCTCAGTATGCAGGTGCCACAATAGGAAGTGCCCATTCTCACACAGTTCACAGATGATATTCTTAGCCAGGCCTGCCTGGCATGTCTCTGCCTGCTGTAGTGTTGGACTACATGTAAAATATTGTGAGGCACAGAATAAAACTACATTTCAGTAAACAAAAAGTTGAAGTCAGCATGAAGTAGGAGTTTGATGCAATGGTCTTTTTTTCTATTGCGATGAGTCGCATGAATTCTTGGATAGGAAAAGGTGTAAGGATGAAAACGTACAATGGATCTGATAAGACAGCTCAACTCATAAATTAAATGCTTACCGTTCTATGGTGGGTAATGATTCATATTTATTTTTTACAGAAGCTTTAAAGTAACAAATGTTAACATTCACTTTTATATATTTATATATAAAATAAATATAATATAGATTGGGGTTAATAAGTGTTTGATCACCCTGTGATTTTGTGATTTCTTCTACTTAGAAATCTGGAGGGGTCTAGAATTTGGTTCACATCTACCTCATATAAGTAGATGTTATTTAATTTATTATTATTTAATTTCTGTAAAGTATTCAATAATATTAATTATTTTTGAATAATATATAAGGTGCATATTTACTGTTAAAATCTGAATCTAATGAGAAAATACGTAAATCAAGTTGTATGATTTTTTTTTTTAACAATTTATTTCAAATAAGTATTTTATCACTTGCTTATCAGCCAGATTTCTGACCCTCAATGCCTCTTATATTGCTTTTTAATAGTCCAGCTACACTCTGCTCATGATTCTAAATTATTAGCACATGTTTGTGGTCATTAGCTGTCATAAAGCCACTTGTGCACCCCACAATCAGTCAAAAGTCAAAATAGGAACATGGGCAAAACCAAAGAGCTGTGAAGACACAAGAGTGTAAAGACTGTATTAAGGAGAAGGTGAACTGGGCCTTGTTTTTTGAGATATTGGGCAAAAACCTCCTTCCCTCTGTCAGAGCATTAAAGATGAGTCATGGCTGGGTCTTCCAACATGACAATGACCCAAAGCTAACAGCAAGGAGCGGCTCTCAAAGAAGCTTATCAAGGTTCTGGAGTTGCCTAGCCAGTCTGCAGACCAATTGAGAATCTTTGGAGGGAGCTTAAACTTCATGTTACTCAGCGACAGCCCTGAAACTTGAGAGATCTAGACCAAAATCCTTTCTATAGTGTTTGCAAACCTGGTAAAGAACTACAGGAACCGTTTGACCTGTTATTGTAAACAAAGGCCTCTGTAACAAATATTTTTTTGACTCAAGTAATCAAATTGTTAAAAAATCATACAATGTGATTTCCGGGTTTCTCTTTTCAGATTTTATCTTTCAGGGTGTAAATTCACCTATGCTGAAAATTCTAGACCCCCCCATTATTTCTTATATTTTCCAATGCTTATTGACCTCACTGTATTAACAGTAATATGATGTAATGTATAGAAAATAATTCCTGTAAAAGCATAGATATATAGTAAGTAATTTTTTTTATAATTCTGTTTTTTTGTAGCCATACTTACTATAACAGATGTACAGATGGTGTGTAAGCTGATCTTTTACCACAGCTATTGAGAAATCTTTAGGGAGACATGTTGGTGTTTCTGTTATGATATGTAAATGGAGGTTTCTGTAAAATTCCCTGTTCACACTAACACTCATTAAGAAGCTTTTACAGAGTCACACGTATATCAGATATATAACACTGTCACCCAGGAATACTTTGTGAAATAAAGAGAAAGATATACCCTAGAAATTTACACAACATTGTTCATTTGTTCTTACTAATTCTTTCTATTTTGCTGGCTATTTTAGGTTGTTTTTAAAAGTATTTGCATGGTAGATGTGTATTAACTGGGAAAGCGTTGTGCTGATAACATGAAATCATGGACAGATAAAGTGCAAACCATGAGCTCACTGCAAGTCACTTTGGATAAAAGCATCTGCCAAATACATAAGCGTAATGAAATGTAAATGCAGAATTTATGACAAAAATATTTGAGACATTCCACAGTGTTCCACAGCCTCATTAGAAATGACCTTGAAAGTATTAATCGGCCTGATAGAACGGAACAGATAAATCAGGATCACCATGGCAACACAAATATTTGTTATACCGAAGGCCAGCCAATATGGCCTTCGTGTCCATTGCGCGGTGGCACAAATGAAGATCCACTTTAGCCCTAATGGTTGCATTCAGCTGTGGCTCAGCCATCGCTGCACTATAATGTGAGGATTCATTTGTGTTAAGATCGAACATCAGTTTGCTGTGTACACTATACTGTGCGTGAGGATGATCACAACTGCAGAGATTAAAGCTCGCCATAAAGATCACCTCAATCTAATCGCTTGTATGATCAGATTATTATTGATTCGGTAACAGAAGGTCAAAGGCATGCACAAAAGGCCTCTTTGTGCTTGTTGTGCATGGAGGATGTGTCAGTATTTATCTGTTTTTTATTGTGTTGGGTGTAAATTTGTGAAAAATGCTTTATTGTAGAATGGTTTAAAGTTTCCAACCAGAAATAATAGTAAAACCTTTATTTCTGGTTGAAGTTCTACTTCAACATTTAAGGAGCTTTTTCATTACTAATTTTATTTCTAGGCTTTTATTCAATGAAATAATTCTACAGTATGTATACTGAAAAGTGCACTGGTTTTTCTAATCCTTTCAATCATAGACAAGTATATATATAGACAACCAATTGCAATGATACCAGCACCACCATCCCAGTTCACCTCTAGTTCTATTCACATCTACTTCATATAAGTAGATGTTATTTAATTTATTATTATTTAATTTCTGTTAAGTATTTAATAATATTAATTATTTTTGAATAATATATAACATCAGGAATTATTCAGGAGGGTTTAGACTAAAATGTGAATTTATAAATTCCTAATAAATGTATTTATGGCAATACACTGTTATTATTATTTAATCAATGATGGTGATGACTTTTTTATAACTGACAAATGTGTGTTTTCTAGGATAGGGTTTCAGCTCTTAAATGTTTATAATATGGATGCAAGCATTGTGTTTGCGATGCTGCTGTTGTGTGGACTCTTACATTTTTTTGCTATTCCAGACAAAGTGATCATGATTCATGACACACTTTGGCAGGGTGGACTTTGCCAAGTGCCATTGTCCACTTTTAGCTGGTCTGGGCATACTTTGGATATGTCAGTCAGTTTGGAGAGTTTCTTTACCTCTTCTTTGCAAAACCATGATAATTCTGCCTCAGACATCAAAGCAAATGATGTTGTCCTCCTAATGCAGGGGAAAGGAGGAGTAACACAAGAGGAAAAATGAAATGAAATCACAGATAATAAATTGATACTAAAATACCAAGAGTGCCGTATACAACTTCAAAGCGGAACCCTTTGCCGTGTCTGTCTCTATGTTTGCTTTTCTTTCCCTTTGTCCTTTTTTTCCAAGGGCCTTTCAATGCTGGGGAGATGAAAGTCATTTCTTTTAAGCTGAAACTATTTTGTATTTGTGTTGCACATATTTCAAGATTTGGTATATAAATGTAACTTTGCTCTAAACACAGTATTTATAATGAAATTAAAATGATATATATAAAATAATATTTCTGTGGCTAAAATATAAACCTCTGATACAGTATGCATAAAGGAGAAGTCTCTCACTGTTTCATGCATTATAAGTGCTTAAGACTTTTTTAACATGTTGAGTTTTCATGTTCAATGTGCACCATTTGTTAAAAAAAAGTTTAATACACTCCCAAGTCTGCCAAAGTATACATTTTTTTAGTATTGCAAATGTCTGAAAGAACGGCACCAAATATACAATAAATAAAAAGAAGCCAAAGATTAACACATTGTTAGCAAGGCCCTACTGAGTAATGTTTTGCCTGCTTTTCCTCCGATGCCTTAGACTCCAGAGGATGAAAATCTTCTTTTTCTTTAAACTATTCATGGGTTATTGTTTTATCTGAGCCAAAACTTATGACTTAAACATTTAAAAACTGTATTTTACTCTGAATCAGCATTGCAAAATGGGTCGACAAATCTTATTGCATTTCTTCAAAGTGCTATTCTATTTTTTGCAACATTAACTGACGCAACAGATGGAGGGCATCCCAACTTCGTTTGCTAAAAGGCTCTCTGTTAATGTGGTGCTTGCATGCTAATGTGCAGTACAGCATTCAGATTGTGTGAACCTGAGAGTTAAAGGTGTGTATACGCCAACGTCTTTGGTATATTAACTTTACGCTGCATATTTACGTGAAATCTTGCACCCATAACAATTTAAGCATGCGCATCAACCACCACTTATAACAGTCATGCTGTTACAAGGCCAGTCTGCCTGCTTTTAAAGTAACTTAAATGCCAGTGGTTGCTGCGGTGGATCTCTGTGTGAAATGTCATATCGGAGCGGCTGCCACAGAGTGAACCTCGCTCAGCCCGACTCTCTCTCTCCTCTTTCACTGGAGCAATGGCTCCAGAGGGTTGATAAAAGAGACGGACTTGCGACTCTGGCAACCTTTTACCGTGGTCTGACCTTTCGGTCAGGGAAAGAGCGTTTGATGGTCTGCACAGGCACCCCCCCACCAATCAACCCCCGAAGCAGCTCTCCAAAGTCTTCTGAGAGGCTGTTTTTTATTTCATTCATGAGTGTTGAAAAGCAAATAGCGTGTGAAGTGTAGGCACCTATATCCATCCCTCATTACGCCTCCCTTTCTGCCCCTTTTCCTTTTAGAAGGTGATGGGTGTTTACCGGAGGGGGCTGGTTGGCCTTAAGCTAAAATAAGCTTTTTGACCCTCCACCCAGCAGCCGTTTTACATCATCTTTCACTGACATAAGAGACTGTTAGTGTAATGAAAATTGCAGCCTTTATTTTAAAACGGGCATTTAAATGCTGCCGTTGTCATTCCTTAACTGTATAGAAATCCTGACAACTACACATTCCTCCCACATACTGGTTTTAGTCCCTCAAGTGAAAAGACTATTTCTTTGAGTGTAAGTGGCAGTGTGTAATCGATTACTGATTGTTTCCATATCGATTCTAACCTCTACTAACTTTCTGCCTTTGTTTGACCCTGAAATGTGTTATTTCCCCTATCGTAGTTTGTAAAATCCTGTCTGTGATGTGTTTTGTTTTCTTTTTTGATCCAAAGCAGTGAAAAAGATCTGATAACTTGTCGTCAGAGCGGATATAAATGATGCACTAAATACCATATGTTTGTCTAGCTTACATTTCTTCTTCTCATTTGTGTATGTGTGTGTTTGGCTTTGAGCGAGAGGGAAATGAGACAGACTGAGCGAGCACCCTCAGGCATTGAGCGAGGGTGGTTCAGGGTCACAGCTGGATACAATGCTGGGGTTTAAATGTCAGCCTGGCAGGGTCTCCCTCTCAGTGCCATTTCGCAGAACGTGTCGCATGGTAAAGCTCTGGTGGGGTCAGAGGCAGAGCAGGTCTGGAGTCCAGTGAATGGGCAACCGCTGTTTCTCACTGCGGGCATCACTTTGTGAGACTGTCAGCCCAACACTTTGAGAGACTGCAATACAGAGGACAGTTATATCATAGTGTTATGTCTTAAGCTCATTTCAAAGAGTACGATTTCAAAGAGAGCTGTCCATGGTATAGAAAATGTCTGATGCTTGCATTTGGGTTAGTGCAGCAAGACAAGAAAAGCAGAACATATGTTTTTTGTATTTGTACAGTGGTACATCAAAATGAAATTTTAGACGTGAAATTCAGTTGCTAGTGCTGTTTTGCAGGTTAAAGACAAAATAGATAGAAAAATAAATAAATATAATGAATAAACACAACTGTAAAGGTCTGTACTTACGTATGTCTTTCAAATTTGACCTAATTTTCTCTTCCTGTAATCATTATTAATGATTACCTACCGACTTTTAAAGTTCCCCCCAACATAAAAAAGAAGTTATTTTGAAGAATGTTGGTTTCAAACAACTGCAGTGCTTGCATTAGTTTTTGTTTGTATAATAGAAGTGAATGTGGATATTATTGTTTGGTTATTGGATAACAGGTTGGAATTTTTAATCATTTTAACATTATTCAAACTCAAGATTAAAACTTATTTGTTGCACTAGACCTACCTGAACTTTGCATCTTATAGATATCACTAGATGGGGAGTTCTCCCATACCCCATCATTTCATATCATACAAAATATCTTTACATAACTTGAACACTTCCTTTATCCGTGGAGTGATAATTTGTAGAAATAAGTTGTTGAATGTATGTACAAGTTTGTCTTGAAACTACCTTTTTCTAGAAAGTGTAATGTCTCTGTCTTTGATCAGTTTAAAACAGCCATCTCAAATGAGTCACTATCAAGAATTATGAATCACCAGCGACCTGAAATCAGTTTCATTATTTTCATAATCTAGTTTATTATGCATGTTGCATAAGAAATTGCTATTTGTTCTTGTCATATGTCTGGATTGTTGAAGGCAGATTTTTACCGTTTCTAATTTAATGCAGGTCTGTCCCATTCATGCTTCTACGAATGATTGACAGTGTTTTTTTTCCAGCACAGTGTGTCTTTCATTAAGGTTTTTTAGCTTAAATGAAGTCCTGATACAAATGCAGTATGCGAAAACTCAAATTAAAGCATTTCAATGTCTTTTACATAAGGTTGTCATTCAAATGAATTCAATAATATTATGAGCTAATCATATATTTTTTTTAACTGCCTATGTAGCATCTCAGAATTTATTTGATTGTGTTTTCATTTATTTATATATTTATTTATTCATGGTCCTGTTTACGTTTTTAAGGTTTGCTGAAAAATCATAGTGTTAATCTCCTGTGAATCTTCCCAACCAACACCTGCGGACATTCTGACTCATCTCATATCGTGTCTGTTGGTAGAAAAGTACATTCAGGCGCTTCTTCATAGAAATTCATGCAAACATACAAGCTGTATTGGCTTCATTACACATTCACCAGAGCTTGAGTTGTGCTCTGTCTTTGCCTCGGGGTGCAGAGACACCAGCTTTCATGTGAACTTAAGACACTGTTAGTTCTAGTTGAGGTCTGCTGGAGTGAACTGAGGAAGAAACCCAGGCTCCATAGCATCATTAGCGGCTGTGACACTGTGTAAGATTAGCTGTAATTAAGCGTTGAAATCAGAGTGATTGGCATCGAGTCAGGTCTCTGTGTTTCGGCCTGTCAGGAGAAATTGTGCTGGTTGGATCAAGCCTGCCTGGCTTCACTCCACACTCTTGACCATGTCCTGTTCTCTAGACTCAAGGGGAATGAAAAGATAGACAGAGCAGGTGATGCATGCGTCCAGCTAGAAATCCTGCTTCCAGAGAAACTCACAGATAGACTGACAGGGACACACACAGAGGATTTTTGTCAAGCTGTGTTTCAGTCATGTTGTCATGGCAATGTCTCGGCCGGGGGAAACATCTTCTCCCACTGGTTGGGCGGTCGTAATGAAGATGCTAATGAAAATGTATGTGAGCGTTATTTTGTCTTTTTCGTTTTTTTTTGTTGTATGTCTTTTGTCTGGAGTGTCATGTGGACTCTCTTCTTGAATGACAAACCTCTTCTGCAGTCAGAAACATGTTTGCTTTATGTGGTTAGATGTCAATTTAGCTCTTAAATGTAATTGAAGATTTTATAATCAAGTATTTAATTATTATGAATGATGCCAAAAATGAAAATGTGATGAAAGATGCATATTTGAGCTTTTGGTTTGGTACCAGAAATCAAAATTTACAGATTTTTGGTCTTTTATATGCTATGTTTTCGCAAGTGGGATGAATTGTGTGGGATCATTCCCAATGTAATTTACCTCAATTTTTAGGTAAGGCAAAGACAGGATTTTGATAAAAAGAGAAACTGAATTGATTAAATCCTTTAGAGTATCTTTATATCATCATGCCATTTGAAACTACTGCCTCATGTGCTGTTGTATATTATTGGTTTACTGAAATTGATCATCTCTTGATTATGGTTTTAAATGGGAGAACTTTGTGGTCTAGGTCATAGCTATAATCAAAAGCCATAATATATCAGAACCATACATAAAAGATTAAATGATCTCACCATCATATGAAATTCCTAGACAGATAACTATACAAGAACACTATGTAACTCATAAAAGATCTTCTAACAGTTTTAAATGGCAAGCGATTGAAGTCACAAGGTAGTTGTGGATTCATATCCATGACACAACAAACAATTATTGAATTTAAGTTTATATCATCAAGGTTTCCAGTGAAATAATGAAATTAGAGTAACCTTAGTCCTTCATAATATGTCCTCCAAAAAATGTTTTTATATTTTACCTCACACTGTGTTTCATTATATTCACAGGCTGCTTTTAAAATTGCCCCTAGATCAAGGCAAAACCAAGATGTCATGTGTAAATGAAAAGTCCTAATCAGCAGTAATGAGACCGCATACAGGAACAAGATGGCACATCTGACTGTGATGTATTAATAGTGAGTAATGATGTCTGGAGTGATGGTGTAACAATAGAAGATCTGTCAGATTACTCAGTTTACAGACATATCATGACCTTACCTGAACATCAAGGGACAATAGTTTAAAAGCATCTCCTTTTACAAGATTTTTAAAAAAAATTATTTGATGAGCATGCTTAATTAGCAGCCCATTTTTGATAGTTGATAGTACTGGTTCACCTAAAAATAAAACTCTGAATGTTGGTGACTGGCACCCATTCACTCATAACTGTTTTGTGTCTATACAGTTAAAGTGAAGGGGTACATCTGCTATTCGGTTATCACCATTCTTTTTTAGAATATTTTATTTTGCTAAACTGTGGCATGAACAGAAGGACAAACAAACAAACAAAAAACTACAATCTTGTTGCACAAGAAAGGACACATAAATGTCTGGAATGTTACAGAATATGTTTCTTCCATATGGTATAAAAGAGTTGCCAAGTTTTATAAAATACTCTACTTTAATGAACTTTCATTAAAATATATTTTTTGTTTGTTGAAAGAAATGGTTTTTTAAATAGATTGGAACTATTTTCATTTTTAAGTGAACTATCACTTTGAATCACATTGATTCTTGCCTGTCTTGTTATAAACCAATTGTCACAAGACTAGTACAGTGTATTGTCATATTTGGATATCAAAATAATATTGACATTATCTCGACTAATTGTATGAAAGACTATTTTGAAACTTTTATAATCACATCTTAATGTCAAACCCTCTTAAAGGTTTTGGAATGTTTTCTTTGGAGCTTTTAAATATTTTTAAAAGCAACATGCTGAGGTGAAACTGAACTCACTGTGTCTTATTGTGAGTGGAAGTAGCTTCTTCAGGAGAATACAATTTTCTTCATTCTTTCAATTTCTTGTAACTATAGATGAATTGTGAGCCACAGCCACTAACCACGCACGTTTATTATGATCAACAATTGAGTTTTAGACATCAGCTATATCTCTTAATGGTACCTACAGGAGTTCAAATTAAAGACATCTCATCTGATGAAACATAAATATGTTGTGTGAAAAGAACTTAACAGTACTTTTCTATTATATAATAGAAAATTATATGATAATATGCATAACAGATCATAGTTACCAGGTCACCGATCTTTGGGAAACAGCAAGGTGGCAATCTGTAATTATTGCATCTGCTAGACTATTAGTGGTGGCATAAGAAACATACAGAGAGACGCAAATATAGCTTCTAACCTCTCCTCATGTATGCCGCATAAAAACAAACCTCAGTTTTGAAATGGGATTTTATCAATTACAGACTAGGCTTAAAGTTAAAAGTAGGGCAAAAATCGGAGATTGTGTTAAGCAATGTGCCGTGTGGGAGTGTCTTTTAAACTGAATGGATTTCCATGCTCCAGATACATAATCTGTAAAATTCTTCTTAAGGGATGGATTTTAAATGTTTTGTTTAATTCTCTGTTTACCATACAAAAATAAACCATAATGTGCCATAATGAAGACATATAAAACCTTTTAACCTTACATACATAAAATATTTATAGTAGCCGTCTAATTTCGCTACATCAATTTTTATCCTTGGTCACTATCGTTCTCATAAAAGAAGTGAATAAAAAATCATGTCTTCCGTATGATTTTTCAACTTTCAAAATGGGCAATTTTATCATTATAATTCATCGCATTTGATTTTTCCACGACCAATATATTTCCTTAAAGAAGCAAGAAGTGCAAATAGAGTCAAGCATTAGAGTCAAGTAACTATTGCTGAAGGCCCTGAGAGTACACTGCTGTTAATGAAATCCATTACTCTTACACTTTAGAGGAAGCCGATCAGAAGTATTGATACAGGCATTAAGGGAATTCTTTAATTGTGGGCTTCGGCCTAGGAAGCTCCAAGTCTGGACTGAGCTGTGAGTCAGCACTTTAGCCAACACAACAGCAGCACAGTTTAACAGTAATTGCACAGTTTAGCTAGTTTTTATGACTTTTATGACACAAGATTTTAACTTTTGTTCAATAGATGTTTTCACAGCAGGACATGTCCATTTCTTGTTACAATGTAATCTTCTAACATCCTTGCTTTTGTAATTTCTTAACAGCAACACTGCATTAGTCACAGCTGGGTCTTGAAGGACAGTCGAAAATTCCGATTTTAGAAGACAACCTGCTGTTGCAGCATTTTTCACGAACTTTGCTGGAGAAATTTGGTCATGAGCAAAATTTCCGCATTCTGTTTAAAAGATATTTACACGTGTTACTGTGTGTTAAACATCTCAAGCAGCACAAAATACACCTTTCAGATCTGACTCTCCATTTTCCATTAGATTTTATTCTTAGCAACTGTGCCGGCTCATGGTTCGTTCTTCTTTATTTGTTTGCTTTTTCAGTGTTTTTTTTCAGTGTGTTTGTCGTGTGTGTTGGGTTTTGATCATGCTGGGTCCGTATACACAAGATGACAAGCGTAGCATTTACCTTGATCGCTAGCTTGTTCATAGCTTTGAACCGCCTGGCATGGGTCTAGCTCTAGCCTAGATTCAGACAATGAGGGAGCTTATTTTAACAAGCTAATCTATGGCAAAGACTGCAGCGACATGGCCGACACATATCTCTCCCTAAATTAGTCCTTTAAGCCTTATATATGTATGAGACATAGCGAGCCAAATGTTAGCGCTCGCCAATTAGTGCTGCAGTGTTCAGTGTGGATTAGAGAAGGGTTTGTTTTCCCCCCATCTTCTCCCCTCCACCAAATCTCTTTCATCCATGAAGGAAATGTAAAGTTAATTCACCCCAAAAATGCCCTGGAAATGTCACACAGCATCCTGATGTTGGCTCATCAATAGTAAATTTGATTCATACTCTAAAATAGCAAAACCATGTTCCAATGAAGCAGACAGCATGGATGTTTATTAGACATATGTTTGTTTTTATTGGTCATAATTTTTAATATTAATGAACTCCGAGCCTATGATGTTTTCTATCTCTGTAACATACTATTGATAGCCAGTTGTTGGTGACATCAGCATGCTCTTTAACATTTATCTAAGGACAAATGAAACATCAGGATTATACAGCTGTGGAAAAAATAGAGTCCTTTCTAAATGTTCATTAAATCAGCTTTTCTAGATGTGTTGTTGCCATTATAGAATCTAACCCCAGAAGTCGTCTAAGATCAGAATGAACGATTGACAGCATGACAAGAGAAAAGAAACTGTAATAAAAATATGTCTTAAATACATTAACAAATATTACAAATGTATTGCTATGAATATGAATTTGTTTACTTTGCAGTATTTTAGGTCTATGAGAATACATAGCATCTTTCCTGTTAGTTTGACCTGTTACTTCAGTTTAAAAATTTTGTTTGAAATTTGGAAGAAATTTGGTTAGAAGTTCACAGAATAAAACAAAAATGATGGTTGAACCTATATACATACCTATAAATATCAAATTCAGAAACACTGAAATAATATTTTTCTGCGGTAAAAACTAATTGCTGCGGGAAGAAATGACAAACTATGTCCAGAAATGAAAACAGAAAACTGTTAAAATATCAACAATGTAACATTTAAATGACATATTATGACACTTCAGCATCAGAGAGTGTGCAACAATATTAATTCATTCATTTATTACAATTCTGTAAAAATATTTTAAAATCCGTCAATGTGTGTGAATCCTATGTTAACTATATGTGTGCCTTAATGATCTACAGTTAAAACACAAGACTTTACTTGATAAAAGATACAAAACAGATGGCTCAGCGTGTGACTCTGGTTGCAGGCACTGTTTGCCTATGAGTTCTCCCTGTATGCAGATGCTTGTTTAACCACGCTTTGCTGTCTGTCTGTGAATTTAGATTGATCAGTAGAGTTAAGCGAGAACATTAAATGATGGTACTGTTGTTGTCAGTCAAGATTCCCTCAACCAGAAGGCGTTCGGTGCTTTCTTTATATAGTACTGACTGGCAATGCAACAAGGCACTCTTGGTTTGAACATCGTGTTGTTTGGCAGTACTGTTCTTCTGCAGTGTTGAGATTTTTAGTCACGCAGCTTTGGTTGGCAAATGACACGCTCGATGCATAAACTGTAAAATCTGATAATGTTTCTGTGCATATTAGGACATAAATTATAATTGTAATGCTTGCAGGCATTCGTCACACACACATAAAATATAATTTATGTCAACGGAGCTTTGACCAGCCAGTCGATAAAGTAGAAGAAGAATGGAAAATAAAGAGAAGGTGAGGTCAAAGGTCCAAGTGTGTCTGGCTGGCATGCACGCTGAGGTGTGTTTATCTGCTATAGAGATCCTGGACCAGGCGAAGCACTTTATTTGTTCCTCCCTTATTTCTGCCAAGTCCAGCTGTCATGCTGTAGGACAAAGAGGGGTACGCAGGGGACTCCGGAGGGAGGCGTGCAGCTGAAACCAAAGATAAACTGAAGACCTCTTACGCAGACTCGTCATCTGCTTTTGAAGCGGCCAACTCCCCCCTCCCAAGCCCCCACAGACACACACATCCACTTACACCTCACGGGCACATGTTGTATAGTTCTTACACACTCTCATTTTGCTTTCTGTCTCACACAAACACTCAAGCAGGACCCCCCCCCCTACATTTTCCCCTCTCTATTCTCTTCCATAGACTTGGTAATCCCTCTCTGCTTGCTGCAGCTGTTGCCCTCCCCAAACCCAACAATACTTTGCCCAAATTTTGGTTTTGTATGAAGCAACATTTTGTGTTTGCAGTTTTGGTGATGTGAATTATACATTTGCAACATGACCGAGTTTCTTCTCCATCAGAAAGCATCCCTGTATATTCAAGGGTTGCTAGTGGAAGCAGGCTTAAGGAAACCCAATAGTTGCACAAATGAGTGACAAGCGCACCATCCATTCAAGCTGGTCCTGTATCCCGCGCACTGTGGGCAACATGTGGAGGCATCACCATAGCAACCAGTGGATGTGACATGTGCTGGAGACAGCGCTTCGACTCTCGCTGAATATAAGGAGGGGCTCGGTGAAAAAGCCCTTGCTTTTCAGTCGCACATGATCATTCAAAGGACAAGACAGCCCACTGCAGCTTCTTATAAGTCTTTGGGAAACGTGACGGACGATTTAGCTCGTCTCCCTCTCTGCTTCACTCGTTCAAACTCTCTTTTTTCCCCTCGGCTTGTGTAATACATAGATACAAATCCACGCCACGTTGTTTTTTCTTGGCGAATGGGAAAACTTTTATTAGGGAGCGGGATTGCGTGCGGACATCGGAGGCGGAATAGGATCTTGCGTCCAGATGAGAGAAGCATCCCTGCCGACGGGTCCGAAAATGGGACCAGGTAACTATCCGTCCGGACCAGCAGAGATGTTCGTGCGTGTGTTTGTGGTGTGACATTAAAGTTATATGATGCTGTGTTTGCGTTGAAAGCGCCGTTAGTGTCTCTGAAAACTTGTGCGCATCCGGATGCATCTGGACTGATAATGAGAGGGATGCTGTCCTGCGCATTTTATTTCTACTCTGCTTGGATTTGAGCAATCTGATATTGCGAGAAATGTGATTGGGGTATGGCAGCAGATTGATTTATGTTTATTATAAGGATGCAGTGTAGAGGAGTGTGGAAGAGGTGTGGGATTTTAAAAACAGGAACTGTTCAGTTTAGAAGAGGAATCGGTTTAACTGATCAGTTTGGGATCACGATGGCAGGGAAATCGATGTGTTTAGGGTCCTATCGAAATCCAATTGATTTCTTTGAAAAGAATTAATAAAATGCAAGAGAGAAACAAAACACATACTGACGTTTAATTTCACCTCCATAGTATTTTTTAATTGGATAGAGGCCAACACATTTGATTGGTTTTTAACATTTGTGCTGTATCTTAGACAAATATTTAAGATTAATTTTAGTGGAAATATTTTTGAAATAACTTTATTAAAAAACTACTGAGATTTATTTAAATCATCATTTTAGTGTTTTGTTTAATGTGAAGTTTGAGATTCATTTATTATTTACTGGTTTGCGAATTTATCTTTGGCTTTACACCCACAGGAAATTATATTTATTAATAGGAATGCAATTTTTGAACTGATCCTCAGACATATATTTTTTCTAATAGTATATTAGAAATAAATAAGAATGTCACAAAGAGAAATAAATCGTAATTTGAAATTGTATCAGTACGTTTTTTATAATTGTTTGCTTTAAGTTTAGTCTTTTTAATAATAGTATAGCTAGATAACAGGTAAATGGTTTTAAGAGAGAAATTATTGTGTGTAAAAGTGAAGGGATATCTGGGCGGCCTTGTCTTAACCTTTTACCCATCACAGTCTCCTGCACCCATCCCTTACCTACATGATTTTAATCAGCCAGGGCATCACTAATCCATTTGCTTTTGTCCTTCTTTAGTTTTCCCTTTCCTTCTGTTTGCCTTCAGTCTAGCAAACCTTAAAAAAATAAGATTGAAAAAAAAACAGTATAGATTAAATAATTTATTTAAAGTAGATGTCACTGATATTTTTCTGATCACATTTACCAATGGTCTTTGTGTTAGCGTTCAAGTATTACTGGCTTTCAGTGGTATGTTATGTAGACACAGATGAAGATCTTAACATTGTTGTTTATTATAAAAACAGAAATGTACACGAGTAGAGGATGAATTTATTTTTATTTGTGTATTCATTGTTTTTATTGAATACGTTTTTATATAAGTCTAAATTATTCTTGCGTCGCAAACTCTCATTATGGGTATAATTAAATTACAATTCTACATTATATATATATATATATATATATATATATATATATATATATATATATATCGTAATTTTATATTATACTTTGTTTTGTTAACATTTTTATTAATGTGTAAATAAGGATTATTTACAGATACAAATTCAAGACATTTTAAATATCGATATGTGTCTGCAGAGTTTCCTGTATTTTTGTTGAAGATAGCGATTGGAGAGTCTTTGTACTTTTTTGATGGAAGGCTTGATTTGAAGCTGTCTGTCTTCCTTTAGTGGCTTCTGTGAATTACAAATTTGCAAGTCCAATTTTATTCCCCACAGAAGAACAAAACCTTGAAAGGCATGAGGAATTTTGCCTTTTTCTGCTATTGTTTTACTCTTTTGATGATCTGTTTATTTTTGTTTAATTTTTGCTTTCCTCTTAGATTTTATGAAATGTGTATTTTTTCAGGTTTTTATTAGCATTACAACATGAGACTAGATACCAGAAGATTTAAAGGGAAGGACCGGCATATCTTTTCAGTTTTCCTAAAGACATTTTATTTTTATTATTGTTGACGGTTTAATTAAGATTTTTTTTGTCCTAATAGAAGCAGCTATATCATAGAGTGATTTGATACAAATCGCCAATCTATATTGATACTTCTTGTTTATTATTTTGATAACATCTTCATATGCATTGTAAAATAAATTTTTTTTAGTTTGCACTGTAAAGATGAAGTGAAGATTATTATGTTAATTTTTAGCTACACAAAATTGCTCGATTTATTATCAAAGTTATCAATAATTTCGTATGTCCTGTAATCTGCATTTGAAATGGGAATAGACATAGTCTTATCGGGATAATGTTTTAAAATTTCTTTTATATCTTCGCTCTCTTTTTTGTCTGTTTTCCAGTCCCTTGCTCAAATGCCTAATGCATGTATTCTTTTTAGTTATAATTAATTGCAGACATTATTTAGCCAAGCACAATTTTCTTTTCAGAACCAGCTTTTCATGTTGGAGATCTTTTCATGTAATTCGATTGAGAGCGCTAAGCCTATAGAGAGATAGAGGGAATGAGAGAGGGGGAGATTCTATTCCAGCTGAATACACCCTCCCCTTCACACACTCTCTATGCAATGTTTGATGGGTGGAAAGCAAACCATTTTTGCAACAACAAAACCTCACAATCAAAGTAGAAACTAATCCTTGGAAACTACTAAACCTCCTACTAAACCTCACAATTAGCTGCTAATATTCCTGCAGTGTGTATGTTAGGGATTTCTGTATGAAAGGGGAATATTTCACCATAGCTAGATTTAGAGATTCGCTTTGAGAATATGTTTTTTGCCATGTAAGGTTCTGTATAATTCAGGTCATGCCAGTCATGCAGTAAAAAGAGTTTGTATAGTAATGAATGAAAAGCAGATTATTAGAGAAAATAGAAAAGTCTTTTTTTCTTAAATGTTGATCAGAAATATCGACCTCATGACGATGGCTATCTTGCTCACATGGGTTTTAGTTGTGTGATCAGTCAGTTGGTATGATAGCACTGAATACGAATAGAGTCAGATTAAGAAAAATATTCTGAACCCCATTCCAAGAACCTCAGTCTATTCAGACTCACAAGGCATTTGGAAACAATACGCCGCCAATCCCCCAGCAGCTTAGCCCCGGCTGTCAGCCCTCCCCCCGAGGGGCTAACAAGCCTGACAACCCCCTCTACATTGGAACGTTAGAGGGGCTTGGACCTTTTAGGTGCTCCCCCATAGCTTAGCCCCTCTTCCATTTTATTAACTTTGAGGTCTTAGCCAATTTCCCCATCCTAACCAAACCCAAGACTTGGAGGCTAATTAGCAACAAGCTGGTACAGTGAGGAGCGACCCTAATTGCTCTGTGGTGGCATGTTTTAACCTGCCAAGACAAGAATAGAGAGGGCCTTCACGTCCTGAGTGTCAGCCTAGGGTCTATGAATGTGAACAGCTGAACATATAATAGAAAATTTAATAGATGAGTGTATTGGACTATTTGTGAAAAATAATATTCATGTGGTCAGTTGGATGATGTCATTGCATAAGAAATTTTTATTAATAATGTTCATCTGTTTTACTATCTGTTCTGATTGCAGAGGGGCAAGTTAAACCAAATCCCAGTTGTCAAACAAAGCCAAGTGGAGCCAAGCAACTTTTTGATTCTGGTGGTGGTCTCCATGGTTTTTATCATCATGGTATTGGGGATGTCAGGGTCGCTGTACTGCTTGCGCCATCGCTCCCAAGATAAACTGAAGGAGAAGCTTGCCGGTTTTGGAAAAGACACTGGTCATGATGCCACTGCAGCTTATCAAGTAAGAGCACCTTATGATGCCAATTGCACTATTGTCTAATATTTAACACTGTATCAACATCCATAATAGTGTGGGTTTATGTTACAATACATAAGCCAGGTTCTTATTGTTTTGTTTCGTGATTAAGAAAGTGTGGTATTAAGTATTTATTTATACTTTTATTTTAATAGGTACAATAAACATCATTCCAGTCAAATGCATTGCAAATTAAGATACTACTTTTGCATCTAAAGTCCATAGAAAAGTTTCCACTAAAAAAGAGAATCTAATGTAATTGAAATAAATTATTGAAAAACTAATATCTTATTTTAAAAACTAGTATAACTAATCCATGCAAAACAAGTATATAAAAAGTAAACACATGTGATGTGTGAATATCAAATGCCCTTAGTTAAATATTATTATAATCCATTTTTACCATTTGCTCTCATCTAGTAAACCATATCAGGACGAACATTGTTCATTTATGTAATTCGCAGGTGTAATCTAGTTTTTAATTTCTCAAAGATGATTTTAGCTCATTACCAAAAGGCAGTGGAATTTTTTTAAAGCTTCTTTTGCTTAATTATGACCTATTGGAGCAGGCGCAGATGTCCTTTCATGGCAGCAGTGTTTAATATGAATCCTAATTGAGGCAGAGCCCTTTTTAGCAGGGAAATGAGTTTGTTGTATGACCTTTCTTTTGCGGCTCCTGGAGGGAGGGCTTGTGGTGAAGGCTTATTGATTTTGTGTTGGGCTCAGCTGTACTCAACGAATCGCAGGGTGCAAGCACTTGGCTTCCTCCCCCGCCTTCAATATTTAATAAACCTTTCACACTTTGTCAAGAAGTCTCTCCTATGAACATCAGCCCTATCAGCGCACCAAAATTAGCCATGTTCGTCAATATTATTACGGTTCAATCGCACATTATATTCTGACACCTTTGTTATGTTTTCATTGCAGCTTTTAATTACTTTGCATTGATTTTAATTTGCGTGTGATGTTGCTGTGTTGTTGTATATTGTGAGTACTTTTGGCCCCTCACATCTGCCAGGTTGTTTCGATTTTTTTAAGTGAATAAGATTAAAGGCATAGACAGAGCTTTTAGTATAGTTGTAAGGGATTTCCCAACTGCTGTAGATGGAATGAAGGGAGTCTTGTGCACTGGGACTCTTGCAGTGAAACATGGAATTAAAATCAGTTCTGCCACAATGATTCTGAAGCAAATCATAACAAACACAACCATCTCTCCCTTAAATCCATACACACCCTCACAAACCATCGCACTCTGATATTTATTGTAAATATAAATTTTATTTGTAAGTTATAGTACTTATGTATATTCATGTTTGACAAGTTATATACTATTTTTATATATTTTACCTTATGATGAAAAATATTAAAAAATATTTTTATATATTTTGTACAACCCTTAAAATAGTTTTTTTTCCTTTTAAATAAAAACTCATCTCTTAATGAAAATTCTGTTATCAGTGACTCCTCTCATTTAAAACAGACTTACTTTTGGAATTTAGAAATAAGGTATTTGAGAAACGTTGATAACCAAAAACCATTGTCCCCGACTTCTATTGCATGGACACAAATCCAATGCAAGTCAATGGAGATCACATTCTTCATTTTGTGTTCTGCATAAGAAAGTCATACAAGTTTGAAATGAACTGAGGTTGAGAATTATGAATTATGACATAATTCTTATTTTGGTATGAAATCTCCCTTAAATGTACAGTGATGATCATTTCATTATATTTTGTCATTTTCCATTTAATTTATATGCTTACAATTATTTCAACTGTTCATAAAAGGAGGAATGTTTATCAAGTCCCATGTCACTCAAGAAACTTATCTTGAACTTTTCTATCATTATTGCCTCTTTTATCTGTTTTCTGGTCTGTATTTTTCTAAGCAGTTGTGTGATGTTGTATTGCTAACTCTTAATGTTGGGAGGAATTGCTTCATGTAGGGAGGAATTGATTTTGTTGTTTTATTCTTTATTTAAATGTTACTTTGCATAAAAGTGACTGCTAAATAATTAAAATGTAAATGCAATAACTTTAAATGGATGCAAATATTTGTGCAGTCTGAAATGAGCGGGTAGGATGTTATCAGGACGTGGGTGACAGTGTTTGCGTGGGCACATGTTTTTGCAGGTTTTTTACTTTGTTTGGCTGATTCACAAGGCAATACACTGGTAGACATTAGATAGATAATGTTAAGGGTGTTTTTAGCCTCTTTCTGGTCAACCAAACCACATTCTCCCCTGGTTTCTCGCAATGGGGGAGCTTTAGTAGTCAGGTGCACTTCCAGACCCCCCAATACTGACATAATTCCACACTTCTTTCTTTAAATGTTGGACATTACTGTTGGATGAAGGTCATACTGTTTCAACAAGAAATAATTGTCTGTGTCTGATTCATCTTTAAGGAAATTAATAGAAAGGAAGGAAGGAAGTAAAAAAATAATATAATGTGAATGTGTTTCCACAGTGAAATTGAGTTTTAATACACACAGTTGATATTTATGTTAATTGTAGAGTATTTGTTTATTTACAGGTAAGTGATGTTGGCTTTAAGAGTTGTTTTTAACCCCCTCCACAGAGCAGTGCCAACAAGTCTGATGTCAGCAAACCTGAATTTTACACAAATGTGTCACATTCTCAGATTTTTTATTCTCAAATTCTCAGCAGTAATACTTCAGCTATATCTGCAGGTTAGTAGAGACATTTTGGTATTTAAGAAAAAAACAGGACATTTTGTGATGGCAACTTCCTGAGATGATTAACTGGCATCTAATGACACCTGTATCTCTGTGAAAGTATTCACAGCTTTTGCCCATTCCCAAATGAAGATCATTTTCAGAATCCATCTATTACAATCATCTGATAATTTCAAAATCTCTGATTCTTGAAAAGATAATTTGATTTTTTTTTCCTTTCATCTCTATCAAGAAAGATGTAATCAAAGCCATCAAACAGTGAAGAACTACTTTTCTGTTCTCTCTCTCTTTCTCCAATTTTTGTTAGATTTGAGTAAAAAGAAGCTTAGAAATTATAAATTTAAACTGATGCAAGCTTGGAAAGACGTGATGTCAGTGCAGGCGCCAGTTAGGCCAAAAGAAGCGGTGTTTGCAATTGCTTGACAAATTAACAGGCCTATATCCTGAGAGGGGGGAGAGAGAGAGAGAGAGAGAGAGAGAGAGAGAGAGAGAGAGAGAGAGAGAGAGAGAGAGAGAGAGAGAGAGAGAGAGAGAGAGAGAGAGAGAGAGAGAGAGAGAGAGAGAGAGAGAGCAATTATTTTCAGCTCATTCCTATTGCTACTGTTAATAAATGACTAACTTCGAAAAGTTTCTAATGGCATTTTTAAACAAATTAGTGACACTCTGCTGTTTCAGCTGCTAAAGTATAGCTTAGTTTTACTTTTGTGCATGACCAAACCAGCGTTCTGACCTTTAACAGAACCTACTGAGAATATTGATGCTTTAAACCTTCTAGATCAAAAATCAGTGGATAGTCTATTGGGTGGGGAATGATACAAATTATGTTTTTCAGTTGTAGGGGTTATTGTTATTTTGTCATATTTTCACATAATAATCCTTTCTGGTCGTTCCTCTGACTGTCAGTCTTCCTAGACAGTAATGTAATGTGCATTGGTTGTCTCTTCACATATAGATTATTGAAAAGCCATCTTATGCAAAGCGAAAATAAATGCAATTCCAGGTCAGATCTTGCATTTAGAGTTTCCTTTAGCACAACTGTATCATCAGTGTGTTTTTGCAGTAAGGGTGTAAGGATTCTCTATATAAATGTTTTAAGCATTGTCTTAATCATTATTATTTTATGCATAATAACATCATATTGAGAATGGATTTATGGTTTACCGCTGATAAGACTAATGTTTGTCCACTTCTTCGATAGGATCTCTGTCGCCAGCGCATGGCGGGCCAGACATCAGAGCGGGGAGACAGATCAGAGGTGTTCCACCCATCGCACACGTCACGCATTAACAGCGTATCCTCGCAGTTTAGCGATGGACCAATGCAGAGTCCGTCTGCCCGAAGCAGTACTTCTTCCTGGAGTGAGGAGCCTACACAAACCAACATGGACATTTCCACTGGACACATGATACTGGTAAACTGAGGCATTCCCATTGATGTAATAAATATATACGTACAGTACTACATACAGACACACACATATATATAGAGTCTATGAATCAGTGTTGTGTACTACACAAAACAAAACCAGTCAAAACACACTCTTCTTTACATTGGCTTTTCACTCTCCCTCTCTGTATTTTCCTTTTCTCTTTTCTCACATCAGTCACTTATTGGAGACTTTGTGTTTGTTTTTGCTCTGAAAGGGTTTGCAGGGCCCCATGGGCTCTGGCTTTTGTGACACAATGGATCGTTTTAATTTTGTCCCAACTTTTGTTTTATTCATCTCAGCAAAGCTTCGACAGAAAAGACTGATAGGTGCCTGGTAGCGCTGTGTTCATTACTGAGCAGGGAATCTATCATACATCCAACAGTGGAGCCAGAGACAGCCACTGAGTTGATTCATTTAGCGGATTGTGTTTTCCTGTAATGGATGGCTCTTATTGAGATTGTTGACATTTTTTTGGCAACTTATAAAACCACGTGCGTTGGTAGGCAGAGATGCGTGTGCTGAAGTTTACACAAACCGCTGTTTAAGTAGAAGTTTGTAAAATGTTGTGGTGATGACCTAAAGTAATTGAATGAGTTTTTCATAAAACCTGTCATGCATATAACCCGTTTCCCGCCACAGGCTTTGTTTGAAACAATTAGATTTTCCACCAGTGTTAAATCAGCAATTCACTCTGTGTTATGTAGTGCATCCTGATAACATCCTTAGGATCTTTTTACAATACACCACCACTTTTATGATTTCCCAGTGTTCGCTGTAATAAAGCTTCATGCTACCAAAACCCCTCGAAATTACACTCAGTTTTGATCTCTAGACACTACGAGCTTGTGCAATGTATTGTCAGAGGTTACTGCTTGTTCACTATCCATCTCTCAATGGGTGCAATCAAAGTCGGGTTATGAAATAATAACTATTCTGATAGCGTAATCTTGCAATATGTCAGGATGCTATAAGGCATCTTTTTTCATCCTTCCTCAAAGATAAGAGAAAAGCAGAGAATGCATTCTCTATAGCCTATAAGCCTCATCTGCAGTGGTGCTGCCCTGCATTCTAATGGTCCTCTGTTTTCCCATCTTACTTTGATTGACAGCTATACTATTTTTTCCTCTTTGGTTTAATATATGCTGTTTATTTGATTTCCGTCCACAAGCATGCTGTACGATAAGGTCTTTTCAATTCCCACAAAAGCTATTACTCTTTCAGAGGCTGTATGTCTCATCATAGGAAAGTATAGCTTTTCAGCCCAATATATATATATATATATATATATATATATATATATATATATATATATATATGCATATACGGTAGGAATTATTACAATTTATGACAGATTTCTTTAAGGTTTTGTGCATTGATATAGGTATAATATAGGGAAGTGTTCCTGTGCATACAAGTAGAAGCGTCACATCATATGTTGCGAGACATTTCACATCAATAAATACATTGGTATAAGGCAGGCTTTCCCAACTCCTAGTGGTTCATAAGGAAATTGCAGGGGGTCCGTGAAGCACACTGTATGTCTGCCAGGGCAGATAAAAGCTGTTTCCACTATTTAAAAAAGTTATATTACTGTTACTTATAGTTATGTCAAACTTGAATTATAAAAACTGTAAAGTTTGTAAATATAAACATGCAAATATGACATTAAATTATTGAAATGTTTAGCTACTTAAAATCTTGAAATTGGTAAATACTGAAAAAAGCTCATTAGATATCTGACCATTAGCATGAAGCAGTTAAATGTTTGTTGCAGGATTGGTAGAAACAAATCAGAACCTCGGACAGCTCCTCTATATAGCGTGTATATCTGTATTGTGGACATTGTGGAAAAAAACAGCTAAGATAAAAGGCCTCATATATGCCTTTTTTAGTACAAGAAAAGCAACAGATCTTTGAAATTTTCATTATGAAGTATACATTTGCATGTATTTGATACTCTATTTTCGTATTGCTGTTCCTGCCTCAATACGAGATGGAGTATTTTTTCAAATGAAATGATATAAGAGGCATTTCTCTGTCAGAAAGAGAAGTACCTTGATGATTAAATGGTTTGCTGGTTGCCAAATCCCTCTGTCTCTGATTAAATCACGCATCATCTTGCTAATAGAGGTGGTATTAAAGAAGGCAAATAGGGAGAGTTACACTTACACGTGGGCTCTGACACACACACACACACACACGCACGCACGCACGCACGCACGCACGCACGCACGCAATTACACAAATACACACACACACATACACACACACATTTTTTCCTCCATTTCTTGTGACTTTACGAAGAACTAACATAAAAACATGCCCAGTATGCGGCAAGCAGAAGGTCAGATAAATTCCTGAAGAACAAATTGCCCTCATGACAGCCATATATGGCCACTTACAGTTGACATTTGGCCGCTCACAGCTCTCAGAAAGAGAAGTAAACTGATTGCAGGGTAATTTATTTCTCCTGTGATATATTGATGAGTGCAGCTGTCTGTCATGATTTACTCTGGGAAATAATGGCAGGGGTTTGATGTAAGGTGCTTTGATTGGTATTATTCAGTCGTTTAACGTCAAGTGAGGTTGAAATTTAGGATATTGTCATTGAGTTTCAGAATATCTGTGAACCAAAGAATCCAAAACTTTTGTAACATGGAATACTGGACTTGGGCACAGTAATTTCTTTTGAGGTATTTTGAGAAATGTCTTGGTGGTTTGGTGTGTATAAGAGAAGTTTATAGAGGGCAATTTTTTTGAGGCCTCTATATCATTCTTTTTTCTGCAGAGCACAAAACAAGATATTTTGAAAAATGGTGATAGCTGGCATCCATTCACTTACGTTGGTTTTGTATTCATAAATAAGAAGTGAACGGATGCCACTGCTATTTGTTTAACAACATTCTTCTAAATATCTTCTTTTGTGTTCCGTAAGGTGTGGATTGATATGAGTATGAGTAAACAATAACAACATTTTTATGTGGGTATCCCTTTATTGTAACTTCCACCGGAAACAACAGCCAACAGATACAATATCCTATTCACATGACATGTAAAGTAAACTTGTGTCAGCATGGGATGCCCTATGAGAGGACGATAGCTTTCTCTGTAAAGGGCCTAGAGGATTCTTGACATTAGGTTATGAGTGTGTCATTTGTTTTCACACATTAAACTCATAAACACACATGCAAAATGCCGCAAACACATGGCCAGCAGGTAAACCCCCTCTCCTAGGTAAACAATGGAAGTCCATAAATAAGCGGCCAAAAAACAAGACACCAACCGCCAAACAACACTTACACTCTCATACTCTGGCTAGCTACACAGTCCTATGAGCTCTCTCTCGCTCCACTCCCCTTTGTCTCAGTTGAATTCAATTTGGGCTTCTTGGGAAGGCGGCTTAAGCGCAGACAATCTTATCAGCATTTGTGCAAGCAGTGAAAAGGAGTGATTGAAGCAGTCTGAAGAGGCACTGGCGTGCCCGGCCCTTTCAGGAGTCTTAATTGCATGTGTGATTGTCAGGACAAGCCCCCTCCCTCCAAACTCCTTTCTCTTCCTCCCTCTCTCTCTCGCTTTCTGTCCCTTTCCTCTTTTGTGGTTCATGTTTGGGATTACTGTCTACGATTCCCGTGCTGAGCGCGGGTTTGAGCTCTTGTCTGTCTGAAGGTGGATAGGTGAGCGATTGTATTGTTGGGAAGAAAGAAAGCACAGAAAGCGATAGGCTGGCCTTGGAGGTAAAGCTGGATTATGGCAGACGAATGGAAACTTGCTGCGGTGCTTTTTTAGTCGGGGGATTTACAGATACTTAATACAAAAACGTTTACATGGGAAAGCTTGGGAAATGCATAAGCATGTAAACATGGTGCACATTCTTGTTTCATTGTAAAAACAGAACAAGTATTACCCTACATAGTCTTGAATTTGTTTTACATGTTTTGTAAATCCTTTACATTATTAAATAACAATAATAATCGTAATATAGGAACTAGCAGGCAAACTTTTTAAGCTCCTGCTGTCTCTTTCTCTCATGCAGTCTTATATGGAGGATCACCTGCAGAATAAGGATCGTCTGGATAAAGAGTGGGACGCTCTCTGTAGTTACCAGGCTGAGCCAGCAGCATGTACGGTGGGTCAGCAGGAACAGAACGTCCAGCGCAACCGCCCACACGGCGTCCTAGTGTGTGAGTGTTTCACAAATCCTATCAGCCTTGAGTGAATTTAGATTTGTTTTCCTGAGCACCGTGCCGCAGGTCTTGTGTAGAACCCGCAGCACAGTCTGTCACAGGCTAATGCATTCTGTTTTGATCAATTAAGAAACAATTGGCATTAATGCAAAGTAAACCACGCTTTCCCTTTCAATCACTGACTGATTAGAACGGTGGATGAGTTTTAATATTTTTATTTCACTGTGCTGAAAAAAATAAGTGGTTTTGTATTGTAGAATATAATCTTACATTAGTGTCTGTCTGTGAATGTTGTAGATGATCACTCCAGAGTCATTCTAAAGGTGGAAAATAACCAATCCAGATCTGATTACATCAACGCCAGTCCCATTGTGAGTACACAAGCTCTTTTATATTTTTAGAATGATGTGTAAAATTTTATATATTTTTATGTTATGCCTGTCAATTAAAAAACACAGTAAGACTTCAAAGTGTTTTTTAAAGAATTAAATTAGAATAAGCTTTTATGTTCCCCTTTTTTTAGATTTTTTGCTCCTCTTTCCTTTTGAGTACCAAAGGTTATGGTGGACTTTTTTCAAGACTATTAAATATGCTCTTTCATGTAAAAACAGGAGACAATAATGAACATTTTAAATAAAAGAAACTCCATGCCGCAGAGGGTATCATATCCAAAAATGATGCTCGAAACATAAGTGCATTTCTCATCAGAGACTGCTGTGTGATGTCATCGGCCTCAATCTAATGTGTAATTTTTGTTTTGCCTCTTAATCAGTACCTAGACATATTGTTAATCAGTATTATACCTGTGTAGCAACATCACACATTAAGAAATCAAACTGAGTCATTTTAACATGCTGTTATTTTTGGACTCCAACTCATCAAAAAGAGAAACAAAAGGCACAAGCGTGCGCCCCACAACCACCCCACCCCCCTCCCAGAGGGCTTGGCGCTGCAGTCGGGGTTGGGTGCACTGATCCGCTGGTGCGGAGACAAATGCACGGAGGCGCGGTAATTAAAACGCAGTGGGGATTTGGCAATGTGCGTTTCAAAAACTGTGATAATTATGTCTGTCAATGTTTGTAGCTTCTTTCTCATTAGCTTTAAGAAAGCAAAATGGCCTCAAAGTAAATCATACGTGATATTTTTGCCTTACCTCTACACACCAACAGCCAGTTTTCGTGACTGTTTGTAGACTGTCTCACACACAGGTGCAGAAACACATACACACACACACACACACACACACACACACACACACAACCAGAATGTGAGCTGATACAAAGCATTGTAAAAATATGCAATATCCAAAATATATTCTTTAATTTAATAATTTTAAAGATTAAAACATTTATTGATTGTATTTATTAATTTTGGGTGTGATCTATCTGTTATTGTTTCACTGTAATACATCACAGGCTGCTGATGTATGTATTTGCAGATAAATATATAAAAATCTAAAGTTAAGGTTATTAGATTTTAAGAGCATAAAATGACAGAACAACTATAATAACTCTCTTTATAGAGTGCGAGTAGTCAAAAAGCTGTTTCATATAGACTTGCCTGCATTAGCGGTCCTGTGTATATATAATTGTTCTACCCTTAAATTGCTCTTGCCAACAATTAAGGTTGCGCAAAGCAATTATATCCATTTTCTGCCATGCTAATGGGTGTACGTGTCATTCACTGTAACCACGGGGTTTGTGTCTGTCTCTCTCATGCAGTGGTGTTTGATCTTTTTGTGAAGCTATAGAGAAATTAGTGCAGAAGTACTGAACCATGCAATTACTTAAGCAAAAGTTTTGAAAGGCTTAGTGATTAGCTTTTGTGCTTTAAAGACATTCATAATCTGAAACACTTTCCCAGAGAAAGACGTACACTCTGCCATATGCACACTTACACAGACAGACGTAAGCATATGATCAGCATAACAAAGCATTCATCAAATTAGAGCATTTTGGACTTGTGGATGATGGTCTAAACCTGCATTTAGCAGCTGTGATGTACTTTAGAAAGAACAACGTTATCATGCTTGGTATCTCCAACCTTTCCTTCGTATTGTCAGCTCAGGTTTGATACCCTAACAAGGCTGCATACCATACTCACTTACAGCAAACAAGCTTTAGTTACACCTCAAAATGGGTGCATTCCAATCCGATGGTGCTTTTTCCTCTTTTATAACATGGCATTTCGGGTCGTATGGATGTTCACCTGTAATGCATCCAGACAATATCTTTGCTTCGGGGGGAAAGGATGTGTCATAGTCAGTAAACAGTTGGGTTATTTGCTTGGGATGTTTTAGACTTAGATGAATAGGGGAGAGTGGGCTGTTGGTTTCTTGTGTGTTGGACTAATGGTCAGGGTGAAAGACCAGATGCTATACACACACAGATGTAGTATACAGACACCGTAGTAGTCACATCTTTTGAGCACTCATAAAAAGAGTGCTAAAAAGGTTTTTTTGGCAGTGATTCCATAGAAGTAACATTTTTGTCTCTTCAAAAAACCTTTCAATCAAGGGTTCTTAAAAGAACAATTTCTTACACTTTCATATATTCTGTTCTAAACCTATCTTATACAATCCTAGTTGCACCAGAAAAATTCTGCATGTAGGCAATTTGAGTGTTGTGGGTGTTATATTTTTAGTCAAACTATATATATTATAGTTTGTCGATATAATTTTTCAAAGAATGTATTTATTGCCAATGTATTGGATAATTTGTTGATATTATACTTTACTGTTGATGATAGTCCAGATATTAAAATTGTGAGTGTGAACACAAGTTTTTCTTTTTTAAGCAAGAGAAAAATTAATGGTTTATGGTTCAAACAAAAAAGGACGCACTGTTTTCAAAGAGAACATACTTCATAGGATTTCTGTGAGTTAAAAATTTAGAAGCAATAATATCCAAAAGGGATGGCTTTATATACAATTAAAGCATGTAATTTTTATTTGAAGAATATGGACTGTTATGCATCTGGATATGTACTTCCCTAACTTCAGTATGGAAAATGCTTGTACATGCTTTAAAATCACAAAAGGCATCTCTGATTCCAGCTGCAGGTGGCATTATAGCTAAATGTGGATCCAAAACCCTACAGGCTGACAAGGAACCCAAAGGAAATTTATAATTTGTATAAAAAGAAGGTGCTTAAAAGGTTCCTCACAGCAATGATATAGAATATATATATAGAAACCATTTTGGTTTCACGAAAAAAACATTTATTCAAAACATCTCTTTCAAATTTTTTATCATTTGAAGCATCTTAAACTTTTGTGAAACAGAGAAGTTTCTCAGATGTTAAAAGTTTTTTATGGAACCATTTTTACAAAAAAGACATTATGCAGCACCTGGTTTTTAAGAATACATTGAGGATTACTTAATGTTAATTTGTTTCTGACCAGTCACATATATAGTAAAGACAATTTGCAAAACGATATGATCTACTTTTCTTGTCCTGATTTTGCTGCTGATTGACTGAAAGCTGGTAAAGATTTTCTCTGTTATGTAATTTTGGCTAGTACATTAGAAATGTCATAGTCCATATCCATAGCAAGTTTTTTTCACCACTCATTAGATTTTTTTCTGTCAGAACAGCTTTCACTCAGTAAGATGCACAATTACCATGACACCCTCCTTCAGCCACATGAGCTGCTCATCAATAAATGTGTTTGATTAGAGAGATGTCTTGCTTTACTTCCAGAGCCAGCTTTAATCAGAAGTATTAAAGAATGCACATGCTCTGAGGGGGAAGGAGAGCAGAGAGAGAGGAAGAAGGGGCGAGTGGAGCTGATGGCAGGATCGAGAAATGAAACACAGGGAGGATGTGAAGTAGATAGAAATGAGAAAGAGAAAGACAGACGGAGGGGGGTCAGGAGAGGGAAGGTGATCGTGAGAGAGAAGATTCTGCTCTCATTAGTGACATGCCTCTGTGCCTTCTCTTTATTTGATTTACTTTTCCGTTTGCGTTTTTGTCTCTCTAGCTTTTAACTGCAAACACATCTAGAATGTCGTGGACAGTGTTTCTCTTGGCAGCATGTTAGTTTACCCCTTCCCTAAAGGTTGAAGTGATGTTCAGACAGCAAATAAATAGTGGAACCCAAACTGTGCAGATACATAGATTCTTCGTCTCAGAGGAAAGTACCATAGTAACTTTAGATATCATCGTTCAACATTTTTGTCATGGGTCTAGACGTTGGAATTTCAATTGTGTTTTAAACTTGAATTCCAATGTACATGGTTACTTTAACATTCAGCTATATTGTTTTGATTCAGCAAAAGTCAGGCACAACAGTCTTTTTTGTCTTCTATCTATGGTGTTTTTATCTATGCTTTTTTCCGAGCTGTTGATTCAAATATTTTTGGATTGTCTTTTAACTTTCAAGATGGATCATGATCCCAGAAACCCAGCCTATATCTGTGCTCAAGGTCCTCTTCCCACCACTGTGGCAGACTTCTGGCAGGTAAGATTCACAGTGTTGAAATATTTAAGTGAAAGAATTTCAATATTATATCTATGATATTATTTAACGGTTTTCTCAGCATTTTTAAATAGGATTCATACAATTTATGAGTTTCTTTTAAACACTGTTGAAATATCTACAGTCCCACAATTTCTTATTAAGGCAAACATTGTGAAAGCATTTAAAATGCACATTATTATATTATTTGTTGTGATGTCACCTATGGTTAAAGGTTCTATGTGCCCTTAATAGCTGCTGGAGAAAGTTCAGAAAGGTCAAAGGTCTCATACTGTTATGGATTTATCATTGTGGGTGCTGCATAAAACATAATCTTAACCTTTCCAGATGTTTTGAGTTTGAATAAAAAAACTGTGAGATTCAACTGACCTTTACATATATCATTACGAGGTGACCACGAAGCTAGGTAAAATTATTTTACTATGATAAACATTACTTTTTTTCTGTTCATCAACCTTTAATGTAACTTTAAAATGATAGTTTGCCTAAAACAAAAATTCTGTCATTATTAACTCACATACTGTCATACTGACTTTCTTTCATTCGCAGACCAAAAAATTAGAAGAAATTTTGAAGAAAGATGGTAACCAATCAGCAGTGGTACCCATTCACATATTTTATTGACACAAAATCAATGAAGTTAAAGTGAATGGGTTCCAGTTACCAACATTGTTTAAAATATCTTCTTATTATTTTGAATCAGAAAGTATAGTGATACAATATAACAAGAGTGTAAGTGACAGAATTTTCATTTTTGGGGAAACTATCACTATAAATTATAAATGTTGTGGTGTGAAATGTTTTTGCATGAATTATATGTTATGTTGTAAGGAACAAATCTGTTATAAGTTTGTGTTATTTCCTTTTATGGCTTCAATACACCCCAGAATGCTGTTTTTCATTGGGTGTTAGGATGTTTCAAAGTCAACTAAATGTTTTTTCCAGAGTCTAATTGTGTGGGACAACTATGAAAGTTTAGCCTGTTTAAATTTATTGGTTTGATGGCTAGATGGTGTTAAAAGGAAACCTCAGGTTACATCTGCATTTTAATAAATTGACTGTGGTTATGTGTTGCTGTCACTTGACCCTCTATAATCACAAAACTGTGTTTACTTACAGATGTGGGTGTGCACTAATTGATGTTATTGGTTGTTACTATTTGTCATTTTGTCAAATTAAGTTAATTTCATACATATGAATTAAAGACAGTCAGCCCAGTGCTGAATCCAAAAAGCCCAATTAAAAGTTCTTTTTAAATGAAAGCGAGTGCATTAATCCCTGTCAATTAACATGTCATTATCTCAGTGTTCCTTTTTATTATAGAAAAAGTGAATCACACAAAAAGCAATGCTTTTAAAGGTTTACAGACTCTTGTGATTTCTAATTAGGAAACCAAATGATAAGTGCAATCTTTTCATGACATAAACACAAATCTCTTAATTTGTTTTGTCATACATGTAAGGACTTTTTAAATGTTAAATTGAAATACAAGTGAGCAAGAAACTCCAAAGATTCAGAACAAACATTTATTTTCCTCCCTAGTGTACCAATAATGCAGATATATGCATCTTAGACCATTTTTTTGCTATATACCATCTCAAATGCATTTGACATGTAAGGAAAGAATGTTAAATAGTGATAATTTTGATTAATCAGATGTTTTTGTATGAATGCCTGAATCTGACATTTTTATGTAATGTTTAACTTTGCAGATTATTTAAAAAGGTAGCTTTTGAAGGAAAGAAGCTCCTCCATGGTTTTACAAACTTTATTCACACAATATTTTTATAGTAAATTCTGAGTATAGAGGATTCACAGTGGAGGCGATTGTTTGTTTTGTTTCAGATCATATTTGTTTGTTGGTTTTGTTTGACCTTTTCTGTATATTGCACTGCAAAGCTTAAACACAATATTTGATCACCTGGTTGGGAACATTAGGGTGAGCTTCTCTCATAACTTTCTATTCCCAGACTTTTCTGTACAGATGAATGAAGCTTTTTGGTCTTTGTATTCTAGCTCATAAATCATTACAGCTCAAACTACACAGGAAAAGATTTTAAAAAATATTTTATGATACTTGAACCTATTTTAAAGTGTCGGTTGAAAAAATATAAGCAGATTTCGATCTTGTATATCTGCATGAATAAAAGTAGCACTATGTTAGGATGAAGCATAGAACAAAATTAAACTGTAATTTAAACTCAAATTTAGGGAACACTATTTTCAAATTATCTGATTTAGATTGTGGCATATTTTATTAATTTAATCTCTAATCTTTTGTAAGATTAAACATGATAACATATTCATAATGATAACTTCATATTGCATTCTAAACTACTTTATCGAGGTATAATGTCTCTACATTTCTCTGCTAATGACTCTGTGGGGACATGTGGCACACGTGTTTGATTATTTCATGAGCAGGTCCATTGTATTTTATTGCTCCCATAAAAGTCTGTGTTTTCCCTTATTTTCCTAATGGCCACTGTGGGCTTTTCCGTGATTGAAGGACACAGTAAAAGTGTGATTAGAGGAAATGGAGCAGGGCTGAGGAAGTTCAGTATATTAGGTGAAGGTGAGATAGAAAGATAGGAGGAGAGAGGTGGCTAAACTAAACCTTGTTGACAATTAGGGTTGCCTTCAAATTATATTTCACAGGGAGCTTTGTTTAAAAACTTAACTCGCTTAAGGTACACAAAAATAAATTCTGTGATTTTTGGTTAAACAATTTACACAAAAAAGAGTAAATTGTAAAGCTGTGAGATTCATTTGTCATTAACTTTTAAAATTAATTTGCAGAATTTACTTTTATTTACTTTGTTTAAAAAATGGGTTAATTTGTTTTACTCAGATATTTCTTAGAATTCACTAATATAAATATATAATTGTTTAATACATCTTTTTTACATGACATTACATAAAAAATATCAATACATTTTAAAGAACTGTTGGATTTATAATCAATTATTTTGAAAAATAACTGTTAAGGTAAGTGATGTTTGATAAGCCCCCTGATTTTTTTTACAGTTAAGGAGGGGTGATGCTTTGTTTGCAAAATAATTATTGCTTAATTAGTCTTCCCTGTCTTTATGATAATACCTTTTTTGTATGATGGTTTTTTGTGCAGATGGTTTGGGAGAGTGGTTGTGTGGTGATTGTCATGCTAACACCTCTTACTGAAAATGGAATCAAACAGTCTCATCAGTATTGGCCAGATGAAGGCTCTGATCTCTACCATATATACGAGGTAAAAAATTGTGCTATTATTACATTCCCCTTATATAATACCTGAATCATGATTAATTTTAATATTCTTATTATAACTAAACTGATACCTAAGCTTTAACATAGAAAATGAATTGGTGATAATGTAAAATCACACTCTCCTTATGTTCTTTAAGGTGAACCTTGTCTCAGAGCATATTTGGTGCGATGATTTCCTGGTGCGCAGTTTCTACCTAAAGAACGTTCAGACTAATGAGACCCGCACAGTTACTCAGTTCCACTTTTTATCATGGATGGACCAGAACTTTCCAGAGTCTGCTCGAACTTTGCTGGACTTTCGCAGGTTGGTGCCATGCTACTAAATTTAACCAGTCTCTGCCCTGAAAGAACAGGGTCATTGGATTTACTTTACCTTAATACTTTTATTTAACTATTTGAAATCAATGTAAACAATAAGCAAAAATCCAACAACCCATTTTTTACATTGTATGTGGTTCTCATTTGTAGACTACTATAAACTAATATGCTTGGAATTGGACATTTTTTATTTTAAGTAGCTTTGTAAATTGAGTTTCTCTATAATAATTCTAAATAAAGACACTTCAATTAAATGAGAAACAAAGAAAGTCAATAGCAGCAATACCCTTATCATTTTTCACTTGATGTAAGCATTCTTGACAAATGCAATAGCCCTCTAGAGAGAAACATATAAAAATCTACCAGTTCTAGCACTGAAGGATGTATGTACATCTACAATTGGTGGAGTCTTCCAAGTCCTTAAAATTTGTTGTTTGTGTAAAAACATATTTTAGAGTGATCTGCTGGGCTTCATATTTCATTTATTTTACTTCAAGTGATAGAAAATAATGTTCACCGGTGTGTGTTCTTTCTTCTAAAATGTATAAAATGTGTTTTTAGACTTGACAATGAGAGACAGCTGACCGCTTTATGTTTTCTGCGTTATCTGTTGTAGGATTTTCTGTTGTTGATTCTGGCTTTGTACCGCTCACAATCAATTGCTCACAAATTGAACAGAGTGAAACATTCAGGCATTAGACCATATCCAACAAACCATTTTTATACAAGTACAGGAGAACAGTATGTTTTGCATTTCTAAGTTGTACTTCCATTTAACAACATAACAGGGATACATATATGTTTTAATTATATGGATGAATGTCTAAAGTTACTTGTTATTGTAATGCTAATGTGTTTCACATTTATCTTGGAATCATGTTTAATAATATTCAGTTAACGTTGGACTTTTCATTCATTGTATTTGAGTAAGGTGGATCTTACCCTACATCAGCGGTCCACTGATCATTTATATGATCCCTGTTTCCACTTCTGGTCCCTCTTGAAATGTGTTTAATAATATATTACCAACTACTTGATCCACCTGCAGTAGAGCTTTAATTATTTTCTTCCACACACCTGAGTCTTCACAATGTTTCAGTTTCCTTTCACCCAAAGTTTCAATGACACATCGGACAGTGAGGCTTTGGTGAGATGCTTCTAACCCTGGTGCTCCCGTTGCCATTCTAAATATTTCCCCGAAGGCCTGTGTCATGACTCACACTGAATCTGTCACATGCTTCTCACTCACCTCTCTAGTTTTCGGTTGGCAAGCCAATTAGCGGTTGCCAGTGTCATTTTTGTGATGTTGCAGCTAGTTATATGAGCCCAGTTGCATAGTCACAAAAGTGATCATTGGAAACTGTATCTCCTCTTCCAGGCCCTTGACTTTTCCTTGCCTCAACACCCTCATATCTCCCCTGCCAGATCTTTTTCTCTTTATGTGCCCCTCTCTCCTACCCAAAAACACACTGATGCCCCAATGCTGCTAATGCATGAAGATGCACATTGTCTCATTTATTACACATCTCTTTTGTGGGAAACATCAATCTTTCTTTACATATTTACTACTTCTCTGAGCTACAGTACCAGAATTTTTTCAGTAAGAGGATGCTGGGAAAAGTGTGAAATACAAGTAAAACTACTATATATAATGAATATTGAAAAATCCTTTAAATTCATACGGCATATTGTGCCCTATTCAATATGGTGTTTATTAAAGAGTGCAGTAGGTTTCCAAGGCAACAAGACCGGTCTGTGTGTTCAGATCTTGCAAGACCTCACGGTTTTGCAGGCATCATAATTGTGCAAGGTTAATGTGTTTTGGATGATGACACCCAACCACAGCATCCATCATTTCCATAATGGCTTGTAATATTGCTCAGGCCTCTCCAGTGGTTTGATCGTTTGACATGGACTTGTTTGTCTGTAAAGGATTTTCATGGACAGATATATAACATAGACCTGTTTTTTTTCTCTATTGGATGATAGTAATGTGTTATCAAGTAATGCCACATCTTTATCACAATGCTTTAGTTTATGATCATATCTAACATTTATGATTTAAAACTTGTTTTTTCTGTCATTACAGAAAGGTTAACAAGTGCTACCGGGGAAGGTCCTGTCCGATAATTGTTCATTGCAGGCAAGTACCACAAGTAAAAAACTGCATTTACTGTATAAGCTAGCTAGTAAGTCTAAATAAAATAATGAAGTATTTTTTTAGTTTAGCTTGTTCTGTTCTTGTGTAATTTGCAACAGTTGGGTTGTTTTTACCCATTGTCGGGTCAAGTTTCTCCTTTTTGTCCCAATATAGGGTAAAATGTCAATAATAATGATTACATTCAGTATTTGTTCCTTTAAAAAAGACGAAAGCAATATTCAGTCTAGTTTTTAAAAATATAAATGCACTCTGATTTCCTGGTTAAATTGAACTACTGGTATGATGAATTAAGTATTCAGTAAATGCTATGCCTGATGGAAAAAATGGGTGACCTTTATCCTCAGTTTGAACTGGAAGGATTCAAGAGTCTCAGTAAGCTATAATAAAGCCCATATGATCTTTAACACCAAGGGTTAATGACCAACTCATCATCCAGAAGTTTTCCGTTGTGGGTTGAGACAGGCTTCACAGCTGTCATGCATATTTGAATAATTATGTTATCTGGGATGAGAAAGAGTTCTCCTAAATAGCTTTTCCCCTGACCCCAATTCTGTCTTTGCCTCTGTCGGCTCAAACCTGAGAAATGAACATGAGCTCAAAAACAAATCCATTCAAGTGTACATTTTTATAATATTTAACTGCCTGAGACCTTGAAAAGTGTATCTGCATAGTTAGTGCATTTGTGTTTAATTTTAGTACACCATGCTGAACATTTGAAACCTTTGTGTATTCTGTTTAAAAGAGCTGTGGTGTGTTATGTTTATTTTTGCAAATTCAATTTCTGAAAAGAATGAGAAAATATGACGCCATTACAGTCTGAATTATTGGGAATGTGGAAGAGTGATGTAACAGCAAACAATAAGGCTGTAACACAACACAGAAATGAGCACTTTGTTTCCTATTCAAACACTTTGTATTGCTATTTCACAAAAGTCTTCACTTTTCTCAGAAATAATATGTTTCTGTCTTAATATACAGCGATGGTGCTGGCAGAAGTGGAACTTACATTCTGATCGACATGGTTCTGAATAAAATGGCCAAAGGTAAGAGTGCTCAGCATGAATGAGAAGCAGAAATGTTCCAATTTGCAGGTAAATGCATGAGGAGATGAGTGAGAACTGTAATGAACAGGCAAAAATCTCAAGATGTAATGTGAACAAAAGTGAAAGAAAAGATGAAGGAGAGGGAAAAGATCATACAGAAATGAATCTAATATTCACCTCAGTTAGGAGTTATGAAATGCATTTCTATATTTCTCCTGCTCGCTCCTGTAAGCAAATGTGGCATTCATGTTTTCTCATGCAACAACACCAACAAGGCTTTTAGTCCTGGAGACAGATGTTACCTTTATAACCTGGCCCAACCGTTCCACCACCAGCAGCAGCATTTATTCGGACTCCCATCTGGTGAGGTCACCCATGCATTTACCCTAAGAACCATCTCCTCCCATTTTTCTGATCGCCAGTCCATCCCAATTCCTGACTTGATCATAGTCCATAGATTTTTCCATGGGGATCAAAGGCCAGACACAGGGGAGAGTTTCATCGCATTTGTGCTCTGTTCCCATGCTGTCAGGGGCCCGGAGCCTCGCGGACCCCCTCCTTCATTCTTTTGTCTGCTATCTGAAGGAGGGGCTCACAGGTTGCCCACTTTCCAGTGTTCACTCTTTTGATCAAAGCCCCAGAAAGTCCTAAACAACAGAAATCTCACTAGTCCATTTCTTTCTTGCTCCAGCTCTCCCGTTCATCATTTCTTGCTCTTCGCTCGCTTTTTTCTTAAAAAACCCTGTCGTATTTTCCTATTCTTTTCTTCATCTCTAGGAATGAATTGTAAATTAGTGAAGAATGCTGTTTTAATTCCAAAGGCTTTTCTTCTACGATCCCCCTCCTTCGCTCCCGCTCTCTCTTTTCCCCTAAACTTAGGAATCTTGCACTTCTTAAGACATGAAAGTGCTGAAGCACTTTTTAGGCTGGAACCCCAGCTGCACTCACTCCCTTTCAGAACACAACTATAAGGATTCCTGCTTTTCTTTCTCCTTCGCTCTCAAACTCTCTCTCTCTCTCTCTCTCTCTCTCTCTTTCTCTCTCTCTCTCTCTCTCTTGCTCTCTCTCTCTCTCTCTCTCTCTCTCTCTCCTTCTCTGTCAGTCTGCAGAGAGGGGAGGGGGTGGTCTTTCTTTTCTTTTTGAAGAATGAATGAAGGAGAAATAAGGCCTTGTTAGATCTCTCATTTATGAGGAGAAGCAACAATGCTTCTGTAGAAGTCATTCAAGCTAAAGGTGAAAGGGAGATTTTTTCCTAACCAGCCTTTCCTTTTTCTGGCCATGTGAAAAATGTCATATTAGCTTTACAGTTGTTGGTTATTGAGAGGTTTCATTGTGAATTTTTGGGGGACCACAGCAACATTACTGAGAGAAGTTCCTTGCCAGTATCTCAATGCCTTCAAATGATCTGTGTGTGACAATTGGTTAAATCTGAAAAATATAAAGCAGGGAATATAAGGAAAAAAAATTCACTTTTCTAATTTTTGTAGTTTTTGTAGTTTATCTTACAGTATAGTATTAGAAAACAGAAATGCACACATTTGTACATTTCCCTTTACTTCATCAAAGCCATATTTTTTTTAATGATATTTCCTACTGTGTGTGTTGTTTCCCATATGTTATGTTACAAAGATTTTTACCCAAATTAAAAGTATTAAACTATTGTGTGACCCTCCCGGGTTTTTGTGATTTACCTTTTTAAACTTAAAATATAATATACAAAAATATAATATTGACTGTGTATTCACATATTGAAATGAAACTGAAATATATAGGAAGAAATAACATTTAATGCTTGGTTTTCACAGGCAGATTTGTACTTTGGGCCTATTGTCTATGTAAAATATGTATTTCAGTAACCAGCATTTGTCATTAACTATAAATTGTGTATCTACAAATAAAATTGTATTAAATATTGATAACAAAACAATATTAAGTCAAATCAAAATGAATCAAAAGACCATGCATCGAGCTTTGGAGTTGTTTTAGAAGAAACCATGGTATGATAGCCATTTCTTTCCCATTTCTTTCCTCCTGCCCCATGACTTAGCTAAAACAATGTAGGAACACAGTCTATAAGCTTTATACACCATTGAAAGGTGAATTTAATTCCAGACATAAAAAGGGAGAGCCAGAGAGAGTAGATGTATCGAGGATTAAGCTGAGTGCTTTGAACTAGTGTTATGTGACTGTGTTGAAGGTGCGAAGGAGATTGATATTGCAGCTACCCTGGAACACCTGAGGGACCAGAGATCAAGCATGGTAGAGACTAAGGTAAGACACCATCAAAACTCTTTCCTTCAAGAACAGTGTGAAGTGCAAGGGTAGGTTTAACTGTTGCAGTGTCCTTGTTAAAGAATAAAATGAAAAAATAAGAGTGTGTATGTTTTACATGCATTTTTCATGCATACAATACATATTTTATGTTAGTATAGTCCAATTCTAAATGCCTGTCCTACTGAAATATAGGCACTTGCACACATATAGAGCACCCTGTACGATAAAGCCACACTGCCACAGTTAACATTGATTTGTAATCTAAAACCACACCGTAGATAAAAGCCTCATGCTCAGAATATTAACTAATAATTGATCATTTCTTCCTTGACAAACACATTCCGTTGATGCCGCAAGCAGCAATGTTTTAAACAACAGCAAGGACACCCTGGAGTGTATTAACAGCATTCTGATATTGACTGATAAGATCTCTAACAAATCATCTTGAATTGACATATTTAAAGCTTAGCTGAGCTGACAAAACAAGAGCAGATGTAAATCCAGCAGATGACTTGCTAGTGTCTATACAGTACATATCAAAAAAAGACTAAAAGATTACAAAATGAAAATATATCTAAAAATGTTCAATATATTTACCTAAGCAAATCTCTGAAAAACTGAAAATGTCTATTGATTTATTGTGCTTTCAATTTTTTCATTCATTCTCATTTGTTCATTAAAGTGATCTTTAAACCAAAAGTATGAATTCTGTTATCATTTACTCATCCTCAAGAGATGTATTAATCAAACAGCAGTGGTACCCATTTACTTCTAATGTATGGACAAAAATCCACTGCAAGTGAATGGATGACATTGCTGTTCGGTTGCCAACATTTTTCAAAATATCGTCTTATGGTTCACCCTATGAAAAAAATCCGATTTAAATGAAAAAAGGTGTGTAAAGGATGACAGAATTTCTTTTTAATTGTGAACAGTCAATTTCCTTAAAAAAACAAAGAGTAACTTGCGTTTGTGTATAAAAACCTTCTTATGTATAAAAGTGAGTAAAATGTAGTTTACTGTATTAAATATCCAAATGGGAGGCAAAGCTGCTAAAGATGAGAGACTTTGTAGATAAAATGCAAGTTGACAAAATGTTCAGGACTTAAAATAGTCTGTGAAAAAATCATGTTGGCAGCATTATTTACAGCGTTTTTTGGGGGTGTAAATCTAAATCCTGCACAAATTAATGATTGACTGTATATTTTGTGAGATTCTTGGCTCTAGACTTTCTATGTTTGGATTTCATCCTTGCTTTTTATTTTAATCAAATAAATCATTTGCTTTAATTATTTACTTCACATGCTGTTCATTTCATGAGAACCATCAATTAAGAGTTTAATTGCTTGTTAAAATCTGTTAACTTTATTTTTGTGAATGTCTGAACAAAACTCGACCATTTCATGAAATGTAGGGCAGTCATATAATGTAGAGTAATCGCAGCTCTTCTTTAATGATATGTTCAGTCAATTTATTAGCTCTCTGTTGTTCCGATGACAACATATGTCTAAAGGATGCCCCTTGCCCTCTGCTTTTAGACCACTCTTAAAGCAGGTACTCATGTGTGAAATTGATCTGGCTTCTTATATCCATTCTAGCCTCTCTATTCTGGTCCAGAATGGGAATGTTTTGTGCATTAGCAGCTACATCAACTTTCTGGCGTTTGTTTACTTTGGAAAAGAAGCTCATAAACAGCTTGACAAATCGGATAAATATCAAAGGCCGAATCTTCTTCCTGTCTGGATAACTGTGAGGCATGTTTCGTAATGTGACACCATCTAGTGGCAACAAAGCTCTATTAACACTTTTTAAAAACTGGTCTGATTTCATGGGGCATTTCTCTGTCCAAAACACATTTATAAAGGATAATATGATAAATATGTTTTGTACAGTATGTTTTGTAAATCTTGGGAATTTTGGGGGGGGGATAGTAAATAGTATCTTATCTTTGTAGACTGTATGTTATTTCACTGAGTCTTTTCACTGCAGTATTTTATACAGATTTCTATATAGATTTTTTATGCTTTTGTAGCTTTGAACCTTACTAAACGCCTACTTAAGCGTGTTTTTCACCATGGCCTGCTTTGAGCAACGTCAGTTTCCAGCTTCAATTTTCAGGGTTGTTCTTTAGACAATGATCGGTAGTCATGGGGTGTGAGTCAGGTTTTGAGGCCTAGTTTACAACGAGCAGTGGATTTGCACTCGCTGCAGCTTGTAACACACACATATTTATACAAGACAAGTGTGCGTACTTTCAGAATGACTTTTCCTTGCAACAATTATTTCTCCTCCACAAGCTCACATTTTTTATTTTCATACATTTCCTTTATTCTGCATGACTGGAATCCTCTCTCTTAAGTAAAAATGACTTTGTGTTCCTAAGCGCTGTTTAAAGTGCTTATGCGAGTGAATATCCAAAGTGATATTTATATGTTGTTTAAAAACAACTTTCTCTCTGTCTGTCTTTAGGAACAGTTTGAGTTCGCATTGACTGCTGTAGCAGAGGAGGTGAACGCCATTCTCAAAGCACTGCCTCAGTGAAGGATAACGTTCACAAACACTTCCAACATGTTTTCTGCATACCTTTTCTCTTGACCTGTTGTTCCCCTTTCCTTGCGAGAAGGTGTAGAAAATGAATCATGAAAATTGGCCAAATGTACATTCTCAGATCTATCCAAATTCTGATGTACCGTACTGCATTTATTTGCCCTGTGTGTGTGTAAAATGATTTAGCCTTGAAATAATTGTTTAGAAGATATTGAACTAGCCAACTAGGCATGCAATCATACAGTGGATTGTAATTGCTACTCGGATTGGTGTTTACATACCCTCTAGTTGTGCGTATAAAATATCTCAAATATATGTGTTTCTATAAAGCAGTTGTGATGTATGCGGTGTTGTATGACACTGTATTAGTCTGCTGCAATTACGTTAGCATAAAGTTTATGTGACAACGTTTAAGCTATGGATTGTGATGACCAATATAAATGCAATGAAGAGAATATTACAGCTCTAACATTTGTGATCTCATTTGAAATCAACATTCATTGTTGTGATATATTGTGTTTCTTGACTAATAAACAGATTATATTACATATAGATGAAACCGATTACACACGGTTTATAATGGTCTGCCAAAATGTAATTGTACATATTATTTTTGTGTGAACAATATGAAGTAATATAATAAATCTCAAAGTGTTGATCCTTGTGTTATAATTGCATTCTTGAATCATTTTATGTTTTTTTCTATTGAAAGAAGACAGAAGGAGAGCGTAGCAACAGTTATTCTCACATGAATTGTCACTTAATTCTCCTGAATCTGTTCAGACATGCTTCATTTGAAATATCTGGAGCTGAACAAAAAGGACTGTTCCAATTCTCTCTCTTTTCTTACGCTACAAACGGGTTTAAATTATATAGAATTAATAAATGTAAAAATTAGCCATATGCATGAATAATTACGTTTCAGTTTTCTGTTTGCATTGCTATTATTGACGGCGATATGACGTCGATGTGCTTTCCTGCTATTTCTGTTTGTTGATTTGCATGTGATTTGCATATGTATCTGTCGGTTAACCTGCATCTTATCAGTATGCAGCCAATCTGAATGTAAGGGGGACATTTTAATCATCTCATGAATAACTATATGCTAAGCATAATTGTGCATGTTTAATTGATTGTCATCAAAGGGATACGAGTTTATTAGAAAAAAATTATAGATGGTAATTGCTTCCTGCAGCAACTTGAGTATTATGCAGGATAGTTATTCGTTGTCGTCTTCTTTTCAGGGATTTTATATTTCTTGGTTTCGTTCAGCACTACTACTGTAATTAATTATTGGATTTGATGACAACTAGCTTAACTCGAACTGATTTTTTAATTAATTAAGTTTCACCATCATTCTCTTAAACGTAATTTTTTTGGACTGGCCTTGATGATTTGCCTTTTGATTATCATCATCTGTTCCAGGTTTCTTAAAGCAGACTGACATTATCAATTTTCTTTTCTCTCTTTATATATCTCAATTTATCATCGATATGTCTTTGTGCCAAAGAAAGGTGTTACTTTTAGGGCTGCTTATAAAATTTTTATAAATTTCATTACATTCAATGACACACTGGACATTCACATAAAGAGTTATTGCATGTTATTTTGTTTCTACAAATTGTCAGATTAGACACAAAGTGATCTCTTTCATTTATCTTTTGCAAATTGCGTGGAACTAACATGCTATACTGTTGCACAACATGGTGTTGCCTGTGTACATTTTTTTAAGCGAATAACTTCGTATGGTGTTGGTTGATTTAACTAAACCTTATTTTCCCTGTTCCTTACCCCTATGTCAACACATTTTTTATTCCTGATTTCAGGAAAGTCATTGACTTAACTAACGTAACCTATAATGTAGAGTTGTGCACTACAGCTGTTCCAAGTATAGTTTCAGACAGTATTAATACCACTGGCGCTGTTTTAATTTTCACACCCATGCCTCAAACAACCCATCAAGATGAATACAGGGTTCTCTTGAACAAAAAATTTGATATTATGAAAACTGTATGACAAAAAATATTCTTAGGCACTTTTGACTACCATTTCGATTTTTTCCTACTAAATTATTAAATTAGGCTCAAGCATTGGTAAGTTACAAACATTCGTCCAAATATCCTCATGTGTTCAACAAATCAAAGACATTTTTAAAAGTTTGGAACAACCAGAGAGTGAGTAATTCATAAACATTTACATTTTTTGATGAACTTTTAACTTAACACAATTTAAATCAGTATCATATGATTAGTAATTGCAAATCACTTTGGGTGCCAATGCGACACTGAGACGGAAAGTTATGAAGCAGAATTCTTGAAGAAAAAGCCATATCAGGTATATTATAAATATTTAGTAGTAGTTTACACATGGTGAAAATGTGGCATTTAAAAACCTAAAATAATTGAATGGAGTCTGGTTTTGATTTTCAAGAACTTTACGTTTGTCAATGCACGTTTTTGTGATAAAGTTATTGTTTAAATACCATACATAATATGACTTAATATTCTAATGCTCCTTACTTATATAAAGTTTAAACCAAGATTTTCCAATTCACACTTTTCACAGTGCAGGGACTAAGAGTTACGATTAGAAGTCCTCAAGAGTATGACTCAATCAGAGCCCTGTAGTAAAGCTCACTTAGAAACCCAATTATCTTTCCATATTATGTACAAGTCCCTTCTGACAATCACTGGACCAGTACCCGGTCTCTTTAAAACGACCCTTTTCAATAGCAGAATCCCTTCAATAGCACTTCAAAACTCAGTTTCAATCCAGCTCATAATCAGGTCTTTGCACCCGTAACCCTCCAAAGATCTAGCTGAGTCCATCCAAAAAGACACGATAGAAAATCTGGCATTAAAAGAAGCTTGTATTTACACTAAAATCAAAAGGAAACAGGCAAATGCAAATTGTCTACGTAGGTTAATAAAAAGTATTTCATTGAATTTGGTAATTTAAACAAGCTCTCTTGAACTAAAGGATAGAGAAAATCTTAGCTGACGGTGAGACTAATATTAAAATTAACACATTTTTCTTCAAGATTCATAGCTCTTAAATGCCCTACATTTTAAAACATAATACAAGTTGTTCTTGGTTTACCGGTATCATTTCTGTCAAGCATCTCTAATAATAGACTGTTTTAAAAGCACCTGTTACATCAATAGATCTATACACAGGTAGCCAGTTTTGCTCATGAAACAACAATGGTGAACCTTGATGTTTGGCTTGGGCGGTTTCCAGAAGAGGCGAGTGGGATGTGATCCAGGTCTCCTTGAGATGGCTGACTGAAGCTGGGCTTGTTTTCTCCCATCTGAATGCGCAGGGCTGTAATGAGAGGGGAGCAGATTGCAGCAGGAGCGTCTCATGTCTGGCCAAGACCCCTGCGTGCTTTGATCTACTATAAAACGCAAACAAGCTTTTTTAAACATGGTGCTGCAAGGCAGGAACTCTCACCATGTTCTCTACTGCGGCAGACCCAGTGAATACAGAGAACATGAATAGAAGTTTACACACAAGCGTTCCCATTCACTTAATGCTTTGATGAGCTGAAATATGGATCGGGTTCTTTTTTTATATCCTCACTGACCCATAACCTGTTTACCTTGCCAAATGTGTATAAGAACTTTTTAGAAAAACAGATAAATATTTATAGGTGCAATGTTAAACTTTCGCATAAAGTCAAACATACCTACAACAGACGATACTGCAGAGGAATGTGGTTAAGATTTCACATTTTTAATATTGATTGTAAGTACCTACATGAACAAGATTAACAACACTGTTTTAGTAGGTTTTGGATTTTTTTTATGTTTTTTTAATGTAGCAAACAACAATATCTAGGGGTAAGGTTGTGTATTTCAACCCCACTTTACACCTCACTTTTTAAGCACTACGGAGGCTGTCAGAGGAAAAATATGTTGTCGAAGCAAATATTATTTTAAGCAGTTTGTTCTATTACTGTTGAAACAAGATGGTTAAATCCATTTTAGAGGACCCACGCAGTAAAGGGATAGAAAAGGCTATTTTTGAAAAATCTTAGTGCTTCATTATTTACATTCAATAGAAATGTTTACATAAAATGATAAATTTAAAAGCTTTGAAATTAAGTAAATTTACTGTTTAAATTTTGTGCTAAAGTAGAAATTATTTCTATGAGTATTCAACAAAATCATTGGTTCATATTACAAATGTATATTTGTTTAATGTAGGGATGTATGTGTCTGCTAAATGACAAAAAAAATTTAAATGTTTAATAAACGTAAACTTAAAAATATTTCTTTTTTTACTCAATTATTTTAAAAATAAAAATCTATTTAATGTTTTTAAAGATTTTAACTTAATATAACTATAATTCTATGATATTTTCTAAGCCACATAAAACATTTATTACAATGTACTTTCTCTGAATAGTTATACTATATTTCATTTTTGTAAATGGATCCTCCAAAAAATTTTACACTACACCCTCTAGATTCATATAGCACTAAATATATAAAAAACAAAAGCTTGTGTGGGCAATGTTGCTCTTCAAAAGTCTAACAGCAATATATAGTTTCAAAGTATATCTGTTGACACAAGAGGATGACGCCATCCACATGTTGATGAGCTGAGGCGTAGACAGAGGAAAATCTCCTGATCTCAATAAGAACCTTCTCTCATTACACCTCATGCTCCTGCACGGTTATTAACCATACAGGAAGCACAAGGGGAGACTGACAACACAAACGAGGGAAAAAAGACAGAGTGACATTTCACAAGCTTTCATCCCTGTCCCATCATGCATCAGGGGACACTTCTGGCATTTTGTCTCGGCTTTTTTCCTCGTTTCATCAGTGTCGCCGACAGAGGTCACCTCCGCGACCCCAATATTGCAAACTGTCACTCAGAGTAAGTGAGTTTATCAACACGCATCTAATCGGCCAGCCTCTCCATGGGGACTTTAACCATCTGCATACTGAGATTGGCTTTTCCCTCCCCTTCCTGATCTGAGTCGAGGAGGCGTTGCCCCATGCTCGCATAATTATCAGCGATAAAGAGCGATGCTAACAAGAATGTCTTGGTATATTAGTGTCACAGACACATTTAGCACCTAAATGATATGGATTCTCCAGCTGAAAGTCAGAGGTCAGCAATGACAGTGGATGTGTTAAAACGATTTTTACAGTTCTCGATGTGATAAGATTAAATGAACCGGTTGAACTGGTCATACTGTTAAAACCATGTTTGAGTAATACTGTTTGTTTTAATCTTCTGTTTTCTTGGGTTAGATTATATGGCAACATGGCATTTGATCTCACCTCACATAACACACCCTAAAGTTGCACTTATTTTTTTTGAGACCATGTGCTGACACTGTGTACTGTGGGTGTATGTGCGTGTTTCTGTGTTTGTGACATTGAAACAGCAGGCTCCATATTGTCCTTCGTCTGTTTATGATAATTATGGCTTTTATATCCTCTCATCACAGGAGTCTAGTTGCCTCATTCCATATGAGAGGTTTTAATGCTTAATAGAGGAACAGCTGCACTAGTTAAAAAAATACACCTTTGTATCAAGCATGTGTGTTCTCTTTAGCCTATATAAAGGATGAAATATCACGTGCTCGTCGCTATGAAATCCCTCCCTATGTTCATTGTGCGAAAATTCAATAAAGTGTTATTAAAAATGCTCGCAGCTATTGTAAAGACGACCCGCACGTTTAGACCAAGGTAGAGAGCTGATTACGCATTTAAATGAGACTGTGATAAACGGCGAGAAAAAGGTGAATAAAAGAGGGAAAAACAAAATGCGCCGTGCAGAACAATAAGCTGCCATAGTTGAATCTGTATTTTGACAAATTTACGTTTAAAAAGACAGTCAAACAGACGTTCTGGGCTCTGGATACGGCATTCGTTTTAATCCCCAATGGCTACCCAGGTCTTTTCCCTAGAAATACTAAAATCTCAATTTTTGGTATCTCTATCAAACTCTGATAAAAGTTGACATTTTACTGCCTTCTTGCTGTTTTATTTTCTCTTCAACCATAAAATTTGGACAAATTTCGCCTTCATCATGTTATAACTTATCTTTTCTAACCTCTTTTGACCACTGTCTGTTCTCCTTCACCCTTCACCTTTCCCGGCCATCTCTCTCCCCTCTCCTCTTCATCTCGTCTCTCACTGTCTTGTCACTCATCAGTGGCTAACCTCATAGGTTAGCGAGGGTCGGGTAAGATCGAGAGGTCAACTGTCTGGTGCTCCTGCTGAACAAATAGCAGATGAACTCTGAAACTTGCCTTTGCCTGAGAGTCTACATCAGTTTTCTGCAGCTGGTTTCTACAGCAACCAGGACTCTGCCAAACGCCTGCCCTAGGGTTTGAGACCCCCCCCCCCTTTCTGCTCTATCTCACTATTTTCTGATCTGCATCACAGATGAGTCCTCTCTCTACGTTGTACAAAAAAACTGAAAAAATCATTCATCCATTATTCATTGTGTTTGTCACACCCCTCTTCCCGCACGACAGACCATCCTAGCAACAGGAACCTAGCAACAGCAACAACACCTCACCGGGCTTACAGCCTATAGGGAACTTTCAAGTCTCATCATATTCAACCAATAGGAAAAAGAGAGGAGTGGGAAGGGGAGAATGGTGGGCTTCTCTTTGCCACTCAGACATCTGGGTGGAAGAGTCAGACTAGGTTCCAGTCATCTGATTGTGCCCTAAAAAATGAGCTCTATAGGTATTCTTTATAGGTTGTAAATGTTTGCTTAATCCGTTCAGAGTGTGATTCATAACATGTTAGTGAACTTCTTAAAATTAACAATAGAATTGTAGGGATGTATGTGTTTGTATGAAGGAAAGCATTGTACCATACAATTTAATTAAATTGATAATGTGGCTGGTCAATGCATTTTTAAAAACAAAGGTGTTTTAAAAAATTTTCATAGAAGAAACATTTTTGGATTCACAAAGAACCTTTCTTTAATCTCTTTCTTACCATTTATACTATGAAGAACCTTTTTTTACTACAAAGAATCTTTGTAAAACAGTCCCCTTTCTTTGTGGTTTTTAGAAGGTTTAATTGTGTTACAGTGTGAAATATGTGTTAATGTTTCGCATGTAAAAGTATTTTTCACACAATTTACTTATCTGTATACCGCTTTTTTCACCGTCATAAAATCAGCTGATAACTTTCCCCGTTCTGATGAAGTCCCTACTTCAGAAATATGTAAAGAGTTCTGATTGGGACAGTGGTCCCTGTGTTGTGATGTGGTGACGCCTCTTACCACTTATACACCAACTAAAGTTTGAAACATGGAATCATGAGGAACAGAACCTTTAAGAAACCACTACGACAAATTGTTTTTTTATACTGTTTTTTATGTGAAACAATTATCACTAAAAATAGCACATGTGCAACTCCATAATAATGGACGTGACATCTTGCGTTATGGACGTGATATAAAAAACACTCTTAGAATAGAATTGTGACCAGTAAACTGAATCCACTGTTATATTATACAAAACCCTTGTTGATAGAGTTTAAACATCAGAAGTCTACTTTAAGTTTTCTATCTTAAAAAAGACTAGTAAACCTGCGTTATGGATGTGACAAAAAAGGACACTGTTTTTGGGAGAAAACAAACTTCTTAAGCTTTATGTGAATTAAAACGTACCAATAAGAATAAAAAAAATCCAACAAATGGCCAAGGGTTATGTATTTATATAGCAAAATTTTGCCTTATGGATGTGACAATCCAAAAAAACCCTACTTGACTTTGAAAAATTCAGTAAAAATATAAATAATGGTATAAAACTTAAAGAGAGACATAAAATAGGAATTTGAACCACCAAATGTTGACATATGTGCTATAAGTATACTAAAAACTATTTTGATGGAAGGTTGACATTTTCACAGGTTTGCCCACACTTAAAAGCTCTGAAATAAATTAAATATACAGTTTAAATTTTGTGTTTATGTAGGTTAAAACTAAGCTAAGAGAATATGATTAGTTCAAATATTTTTCACATTTCAATACATAAACTTTTAAAAATTGTAAAGAAATTAAATGTTTGATTTTAATCAATTATTTTTCGATTTTCCACTAAAAATGTTCTGATATTTACTAAGGCACACGATATATTATTTACATCGTAAGTCATCATGAAGCACCTTTAGTCTTAAGAGTGTATTTGTTGTTTGTTTTTCAGGTGACATGTGATTGGTTTCACTTGTTTGTTGTAAATTGGTCCTGTGATGACAAACAACCTCATACAGTCCAAACATTGTATTCTTGGGATTATGTGATGATGCTGATATAAAAATAAATATCAACTATAAATATTCGAATGTAAAACTACAGGACATCATGGGAACAATCAATCACTACAGTCATCATAGACACAAACTTTGGCTTATTTATTCTGCCTTCAAATAGACGGCTTTAATTCTTTATGAGTCATTTACATGATTACATGTTGATGTACTACATGTTATATGGGCTTATAATCATAAGTGTCATAAGTTTTAGACCCAATTAAACACAAGATTGATCAGTTTTGGCTTGTCCCAAAAATGTTAACATGTTACAGTTGGTGGAGATAAAAGATTAATCATAAAACATACAGAAATGTCCATGCATGAAAATATACTCAAGTTACTTCTTCTATTATAATTTTATTAGGACATTGCCATGTGTGTGTCATGGTCTTGTGTTGGTGTCGATTTGGGTGGTGCCAACTGAAGCACTTCATCAGAGCAATTCCAAGGTTATGGATGTGTCATTTTGCGATATGGATGTGTCATAAAAACACTCAGCTTAAATATTTGTTCACAATTTACTGAACTGTCTGTTAATACATTATTAAGCCCCTGATGATGAGTCTTAACATCAGGGGAAAAATCTGTTTTTGAAGATAAACTTTGTAGAATTTCCTCAAATAAAAATGCACAAAACCATTTAAATTTACATTCACAAACCATAAGCAATACAACCCAACAAATGGACAAGGAATAGCTATTTTTAGAACGTGAAATCTTTTTTTTGTCTATTTATGAAGAATATTTTATGGATTCGACAATCCTGAAAATAGCCCTTACTTGAATATCACAGGGGTATGCAATCCACCAAATGTTGATACATGTGCTGTTAGTATTGTAAATAACATAATGAGGTTGTTTTTTTTTTAAGGTTGACATTTTTACAGAAGTGCCAATCCTCATTCTCTTTATAAAGAAAATGTTTCATTGTGTTTTGTTTTTTTAAACTTTGCAAGCCTCCGGCTATTAAAACTATTTTTTTATGTTAAATATTATATGTTTGAAAAAATGTTTAATGACACAAAGCCTTTTTTGAGTGTATTGACTACTTTACCTGTTCTTGGGTTATCCTTGAAGAGGAATTTAAAGATTTTATGGTTTCACACATCAATCAGTTGTAGAATTTTTTACTAGGTATCATAAAAACAACACAATAATCAAAGCACTTTCACCAGATACATTACAATTAAATCACACGATGCAAATCAGAGTATTTCTTATCAGCAAAGCTATTAATTAAACTTAACAATACATAAACATTATTGGCATTTATTTTACCATAATGATTCCTTTTAACTAAAGTATATTTTATAACAATGCGTATCATTATTCAAAGTAAAATGTTGTTCATCCTAATATCAATTCTAAAATATAAATCCTATTTAAGCCATTATGGATGATCACGTTTACACATCGTCAGCAGATTATTGTGGTGGGCTTGGAGTTTCCTCCCAGGATGAAGTTTTTGCCATTATAGAATTATAAGTCTTATCCAGCAGGAAACGTATCTGGACACCAGGTTCAATGTACATGTTAGATTTGTACTGATAGATAAAATAATCATCACCCCCTCGATCATCGTTCATTTTCTCAAATTCGACAACATATTGATACGTGTTATACATGTTGTTTGAAACTTCTGAACTACTGTAAAACCCCACCCATGAGTTGTAGAACATGTTTTTCCAAGCACAGAAGATCTTCTTGATGTAGACTCGGGCACAAGCCCATCCATCTTCAGTGTAGAGTTGTAGACTAGCATACTCATTTATTTCAGTAGGAATCACTCTGTTTGCGTCATTAAATACTGGCCCGTAAAAAGTCATTTTATTCGATGTAGACTGGAAAATGAATTGGGGTTGAAGACCAGGATTTAAGGCAAGTGATGTGTCTGAAAAGCTGGAGAGGTCCTTTACCGTTTTGACATAGCATTTAGATTGTTCTGCATTGCAAACTGCCACTTTTATTGCATAACTGTCACGGAATGTCACTGGTATGTTTTCCCAAATGATTTTTGCATACCCTTTGGTTGTAGTTCTCACCTCTAGTTTTAGATCCTCTAACTCATCATTCGGCCTTGGTTGTTCCGAGAATTTATTTCCACTGAAGTTGGGTGTACTGAGACGATATAGAGAGGTTCTGTAGCTGTAGAAGACATCATATCCTGCTAATGTCAGAAAAGCAGCAAGACCTGGCTCACGAAAAATTTGCAATGCATCATCGTAGGTGTGCCTCAGAATGTCAGTGATCTCTATGTTGCGAGACAATGTAGTAAATAGATAATTATTATATTCAGTTTGACTTATGTTATTTGGGCGTCTGATCTGCTGTATAAAGTGAGGATCAATCTCATACGTGTTATAAGGTTCAAAGTTGCTCTGTTCATAAGTGTGCGATGTGAGGAATACTCTGTTTAGGTGGGTTGTGTTGCTTTGCATGACAGCCACTACTAATCTGTCCATGTTGTGTTCAGGGTAAGATGAGCTGTAAAAATCCTCTGTCACAAAAGTGGGTAATTCGGTGGCTCTAGGTGAGTTCATGTTACCAACAGAGTAATAGCCATGGTACAAATGGTTCAATGGGGGAAGGATGTGCTCGTAATTATGAAGCCGATGAAATCCAAAGTCACCTCTGTTTGGTTGAAGGTTTACTTGAAAAACATTATTTTGATCAACTGAAGTTATACGTTGTGTAAAAAAGAACAACAACTTGAGTCCGTAACATGGAACATGCTTTCTATAGTCAACATTTCTCAAGTCATTAAAATTGCTAAGTCTTTTTTTAGCAAAGCTGTTGGCCAAGAGAAGACAGATGAGAATGATGTGGAGACTTTTATCCATAATTGCAAAACTGTAAATGAAACATATACAATAAAACCATTGCTAGAGATGCAAAATGCAGTTTGAGTTCTAAAATAGTTATAAAAATCTTTTTGAAATGAATGAAACCATTCATGAACTAATAACAACTTTTTAGGGAAATAGGGTGACTCACATACCAGTATGGGTGTTATTCTGTCATAACATTATTGAGTCTAATTTTGAGATTGAAAATTTATTTTTACACTTGGTATTCAACTAAATCTGCGAAAAACAGTGTTATATATATTATATATTACATAAATAGTGTAGTATTGGCAATTGGCAGATAACTTGCAATATTCGCCATACGAAATACTAGCTGATTCAGAGTAAATAGTAGTCTTACCTTAGATAGACAGCCTTAAAGTTGGGCCTCCACACTCCTGTGTTTACGACTCTCGGGACTGTTTATACAGGGAACAACCAGAAGAATGTTATTTAAAGTATGTCGAGAATTTTCTGTTATCAGTGTTTCCTGGTTTTTGCATTGTTTTGCGTTTTTAGGTAAAAAAAAAAACATTTCCCCGAAGTGTCCCGAAACTATCGACCAGTAATGTATTTGCATAAAACATTGTGTTCTTTAGTTTGAGAATTTGTTCTTTTTTTTAAATGTGGCATGAATGCACGAAATTTATGAGTAAAAAACTGATGCAAATGTAACATTTGTGAATGTAATGTTTAGGGAAACAAATCAGCATTCTTTTATCACACTTACATTCTGCTGATGCCTTTCATTGGTAATCGTAATCTAAGTGCTCATAACATACTTTTGGAGAACTAATAGATTATTCTATTAGAAAATACATATTTTTGTTGCACAATAGAAACATGTACTATAAAATTTACCCTCAGCATTAAGGTAAGTGTTTAATTCTCTGCAAACTGCCCTGACAAACATCTCCACCTAGTGTTACTCCGTGGACAACACATTACAGGACAATCTTCTTGAACGTCATACTAGTTAACTGTCAATGGTGACCCAGAGAGAAAAGGGTCTTCACCTCCTTCTCTCAGTCTGAGCACTTGAATTTGGATCAGGGTTTCGCATCAGAATCTTATCTTAACTTGAGATTTCAAATTCAAAGAAGTAGAACATAGCTGAGCCATCAATACAACGGCTGCTGTGTTACAAAATTCAGTAACCCCTGTGAGACTTCAGTCAACAAAATTACAAATGACAGATCCTGTACACATTCATTGTAAAACTGCTTTAAATGCTTGGTAAAAATTACAAAATAAACACTTTAATTACTTATTCAAATCTTCCAAAATTATTAAATAAATTTTTCCAGTGAAAAAGATTAAGATAATTTATTACAAAAAGTAATTTCCCTAAAATGTACAGATAATTTTTAAATGTTTGCAATAAAAAACAAGTATTTATTTGCTAAATATACATTTGTAATATACCCCAATGTTTTTGGTGAATTTTGATATGAATGTTTGAGTTAATGAGATTTCTTTAACATTCATGTACACAATATTCATACCGTTTATTTACTTACTTTTAGATAACTTAGGGTGTTTTCACGACTGTCTCATTGACTTCGATTGAATCACAGGAGGGTTTGTTTTCCTACTTGGGGAGGTTTGTTTGGGCAGATGTGAATCGCACCCGAGTGGGCACCAAAAACAGGCCAAAAGAGTGTATGGAGACCTCATTGGAGTGTTATGCAATCATTGGTGTCCAGCCAACAGTGTATCATTTGTTGCCCTTGGTCTGTACCAAATGAACTGAACCACAGATGTGAAAGCACTCTTACTTCAGTCTTCACTTTATATGTTAATAAGTTAATAAGTAAACAAACAAATTAGTAATCATGTTAAGTTTTATTGGTGAAGTTAAAAAAAGGCAAAACAACCGAACATAAATGCAAGTTACAGAACATGAAATTATTATATTTTTGACTATTTATGAAAAATATGTTATGGAACCAATGATCCTGAAAATAGCCCTTACTTGAATATTACAAGGCTATGCAATCCACCAAATGTTGATATATGTGCTTTTTCATTTAACTTTGTTTTATTTTTCTATGAAAATGCATATTATATATATATCATAATTTAATTTTTATTATTTTTTTACTTATTTAAATCATTGTAATAATTGTTGTTGTAAATGTGTAGGAAACACTATATCGCTCTTTTTTTAATGATGTAAGCACGACAAACTTTTTCAAGTTCAAGTTTTGATTGCATAACAGTAAAAATTGTAGAATGCCCATTTGAAAATGTACATTATCTGTGACCCCAAAACCAAGAAGAGTACAGTACCAAACCTTAAATTTACCAACAGACTTAACCACCTGCAAACTACTAACTTAAAACAATAAAGAGAAAAGAGATGCACTGTGGAGAGTTGAAGGGAATGAAGAGAAAGGGTAAAATCAAAGGAATGAGGAAAGTATCTCACAGGGGAGCGGGTAAGATTGGTCTGTGTGTGTGGATGGCAGAGGGCATACTATTCTCTGCAGAATTTACAGTCTATCTTTTTCTCATTCTCTTCACAAGTAAATGTTTCATTTTGTTTTGTTTTTTAAACTTTGCAAGCCTCCGGCAAATACTTTTTTCAACAGACAAAGAATGTGTTAGTCACCCTGTTTTACAGTATTTCCAGTATCTGTCAGTTTTATCAAACTTTTTTCAGTGAACGGGAAAATTCTAAATGTTCAGGTGAAGTCTTTTTCCCAAATACACATCAAATAACTTGATGTTACTGAATTATTGTTTATTGTTAAATCTTATATGTTTGAAAAAATCTTTAATGACACAAAGCCTTTTTTGAGTGTATTGACTACTTTACCTGTTCTTGGGTTGTCCTTGAAGAGGAATTTAAATAGTTTATGGTTTCACACATCAATCAGTTGTAGAATTTTTTACCAGGTATCATAAAAAAACATAATAATCAAAGCACTTTAATCAAATACATTAGAATTAAATCACATTATGCAAATCAGAGTATTTCTTATCAGCAAACATAATAACTAAATTTAAAAATACATAAACATGATTGGCATTTATTTTAACATAATGATTCCTTTTATCTAAATTATATTTTATAACAAAGCTTATCATTATTCAAAGTAAAATGTTGTTCATTCTAATATCAATTCTAAAATATAAATCCTATTTAAGCCATTATGGATGATCACGTTTACACATCATCAGCAGATTATTGTGATGTGCTTGGAGTTTCCTCCCAGGATTAAGTTTTTGCCATTATAGAATTATAAGTCTTATCCAGCAGGAAACGTATCTGGACACCAGGTGCAATGTACATGTTAGATTTGTACTGATAGATAAAATAATCATCACCCCCTCGATCATTTTCTCAAATTTAACAACATATTGATACGTGTTATATTTGTTATTTGAAACTTCTGAACTACTGTAAAACCCCACTCATGAGTTATACAACAAAATATAGTAATATACACCAATAACATTCATGTACACAATATTCATACCGTTTATTTACTTACTTTGAGATAACTTAGGGTGTTTTCACGACTGTCTCATTGACTTCGATTGAATCACAGGAGGGTTTGTTTTTCTACTTGGGGAGGTTTGTTTGGGCAGATGAGAATCGCACCCGAGTGGGCACCAAAAACAGGCCAAAAGAGTGTATGGAGACCTCATTGAAGTGTTATGCAATCATTGGTGTCCAGCCCTTTCCGTGCTTAATTCTCGAAATGTATAGTTTGTCTGAAGTGATGTATACAAACTATATGGTATAATATAACCAGGTATATAATCAGCCAAGCTCAATCGTCCTTCACACATAAAGCGGCATAAAGCAGATAGGAAATACGTTCAATAACACATCTGGCCACAGTAATGTGGATGTTGTCTCATGACTGCATTTTGGTTAGATTCAACTGGTTACGACCAGTCTAATCTGTGTGGTGTGAAAATGACCCAAAACGGCAGAAAAATGCTACAGTGTATCATTTGTTGCCCTTGGTCTGTACCAAATGAACTGAACCACAGATGTGAAAGCACTCTTACTTCAGTCTTCACTTTAAATGTGAATTTAACAAGTAAACAAACAAATTAGTTATCATGTTAAGCTTTATTGGTGAAGTTAAAAAAAGGCAAAAACAACCAAACATAAATCCAAGTTACGGAAATATGACGCTAGAAATAAAAAAATCAAAGCTACTATCAGAAGCATATATATGAACCAACAAGGGCTGTCAAAGCGATTAAACAAGATAAATCACATCAAGAATAAAAGCTTGTGTTTACATAAGTATGTCTGTGCATTGTTCATATTAATTTTGTCTTTGTAAATACATATGTATAAAAGATAAGAGAAATATAAAATGTAATAGCTGTCTATATAAACAAAACTTTTTTATATACAATTTTAATTACTTTAATTAAAAATACATCTAAATATTTTCTATATATATTGTATATATGCATGTGTGTGATTGTGTTTATTAATAAGAAATTATTTAGTACCGAAAAAGAACATACTCTGCCTGTCAAAAGTTTTCAGGACACATGAGAGAAATGTTTCTCATTCCTTAAACATACTTTTATCTGAAGGTATGACTAGTACTACGTTCACATTTCCATCCTTAATGCATGATTAAGATTTTTGCCCAGATCCGAACTATATGGCATGCACACAATTACAATGAAAACATGTCACATGCAGCATGCTGAAGTAAGGAGTAAACATGAAATTTTATGTTAAAGCATTAGAGGCTTACAATTTTAAATGATGTGCAGTGGAAGCCACAAATCTTGTGTTTGATTGATCAAGAGAATGTGGATCAGGAATAAGCGAAACTTAACTTTGGCACTTTGTGACGCACTGGATATAATGTATATGAGTAGTCTGAGTCTTAAGTTCAGGGATTGTGATGTTGTTGCAAGTAAACACAACGCAATACAGAATTGTGACGCGTTTACTTACAAAGATGAAAAAGTGTCATCAATTCTGAAATGACTGTTCAGACTGAGGTTGTGTTGTGAAACATCTAATCTGTATCTGATTTAGGACCACATATTAAAGTGGTTCACATCAGATTTACAAAGATCAGATTCTATGTGGATTGTCCTGTTCAAACCGTCCTGCAGTAAACAGATCTGGGTCACATAAGAGTACAAAATCGGTACAAAAGATTTGGATGGCAGTATGAACGTAGTATGAATTAAGTTTTCTAGACAAAACTATAACTAAGCAAACAGATGATTTTTTGACAAAAATTTCCTTAGTTTATTTTCAAATAGAGGACAACTTTTTTTTTAAAAGAACATTCAATAAGAACATAGAATAAAAAGCAACTACTTTTCAATTCTTTCATTCTTTAACCTCAAGAAGTTGTTAGATAAATATACAAGAAAATATTTTTGAGTTCATTATTATTCTACATTTTGTTAAAAGTGAGGAAGTGTCCCAAAACTTGTGACTGATAGTGTTTTATATTTGAACACATACTTTTATTCTGGATGCTATAGTTGAAGATTAATTGTTTTGACAGCCCTAGCATCAACTAATAAAATATTTGGATAAGGCACAGGCAAAAACGGATAATAAAGCATTCTATATACAGGTACATATGAATCATATGTATCATATGTATCATGTAGCTCCTTTCTATAGTTTTCTCCATCTAAACTCAATACCTTTGAATATATTAAAATGTTATTCAAAGCAGATTTGTGTGGATCTTATATAGAAAAAACAAATATGGACAGGTTTGGGTCAAATTTAAACCCAGTTCTAACAGGACTCATCATATCTGGAGTATTCTGTAAAATATTGATACAGCGCTTAAGACTGAACCAAGACATACTGATGAAAACGTTTTCTCTCGTATTTGTGAATAAATAATTCAAAAATCTTTCCTGTTACAGCCTATGCCTAACTCTTTTGGTCTTTTCTCATCTTTCTTTCTTCAGCATTGTCTTCCATCGTTTGATTTCATATATCCTTGACATATCATGTCAATATTTAGTTTGTGTTTTATTTTTCAGGACACACTGCATTAAATGTATAACAAACATTTTAAAGTGCCTTACTTAAATATTAATGATAGATGAGCAATACATTATCCTCATTAAATTTATATAAGAGTACTTCAGTAGTTATTCAATAGCTAAAGGAAACATACAGTATTGTTCATAATTATAATAAGAAAATTGTCTTAATTTAAAAAAAAGAATAAAGAAATATATTTAAATATATTTAAATAAGTGCACATAATATTTATATTATGAGCACTTATAGTCCTCATATAGTATGCCATTTTCAATACCAAGTTTAAGGGAAATGCCCTCTAAAATGCTCTTAAACCATGAATCACATAAGTACAAATGTGACTACATTTGCTTTGTACATCTGGTTAATTTTTCAAATTGAGGAGTAAAGAATCTAATGTCCTTGGCCAAGTAAAGTAAAGGACGGTAAATAAAAAACGAAGTGTACAAGAAATAGTTACAACAGTTGTGTGCTATTAAAACACATGTGTGACAGTTTGTAATGGGTGTGTATTCATGGTACTTTGATTAAAAATGAATGCAAATCAAACACAAGAACTTAAACCCCAATTCGGGGAGCCAGTCTTGGCATCCGTTTCTTTTTGATGTCTGCCTCCTTCAGCAAGAGTTTCTTTCTTCTGTGGTCAAAAATACCTACAGAAAGGAATGTTAATTACTACAGGGAATTTTTTTAGAATAACACGGAAACAAATAGTTGCATGATACATCATTATTAAAATGTCATCATTCACTCACTTTTGAGTTGTTTTTAATACTTAAAAATGTCTTTGTTCTGATGAACAACGAGAAGCGTATTTGAATTAAAATGCTTATAATTAAACATCTACTGGACCTCATTGACATCCATGGTAGGGAAACTTACTTTATATTTTGTCCTGTTTGGGTTATTGGACCCCATTGACTACAATAGTGTGAAAAATGACAATGTAATCAAAAGTATTCCTGAACATTTTTCTGTATCACATGTTGTGTTCAACAGAACAAAGATATGTATACAGATTTAAAAGAACACAAAAGTGAGTAAATGATGAAAGAATTTTTATGGTTGGTGACCTATCCCATTCAGCTGAGATACTAACCTTTGGTAAATCCCAGATTCGGCAGGCCCCTCTCATCATCCTCCTCCACAGGGTTCTGGGGTACATTTCTGAGGTAACGGTTGTGTGAGGAAGTCTGTCTGCGGCCATCCTCCAATGCATGATCATCTGTTACACCTATGTGCAAGCACAGTACAGATCAGATATTTTTTAATAAGAATTTATTAAATGACAGTATAACATTGTAGGATATAAAGTAATATAAAACACTAGTTATGATAATGAGGATATTTAATACACAAATATTTAGTCATCTGTCATGAAGTATGGTAATCTAATAGAATAATAAATCTTTAACATAGACAGATAACATGGAACATTGGGTTTGATGATTTAAGCCATGTGAATTGTCTGTCATTATACAGTATGGTCACCTAGACTCACAGAGGCATAAAGTTGGTTGCTATATTATTTCCAGAATAGAATAATATGCATATTCCAAGGATAAAACACTTGCAAAAAGCAAACTTCAACATTTCATTATCTACTTACTACATCTGGGAAGAAACTTTAGACTTGATCCTCTGTATCTTTGATTTAGAAAGAAAAAATGACCCATATAATCCACTATTATTAGTTTTGTATTATTAGACCGTCTTGAAGTCCAAAACATATCAAGTCCTTTTAGGTTTATAGTTTACATTAATATCTTTTTTAATGCAAAACTGTGTCTTAATTCAGAAAATTGAATTTATTATTGTGTATGTGATCTATAAAAAGAGTTAATTTGACATTTGGATAGTAAATAATGCAAGTAAAAAACTACTAATTGTTGAAATTGTTTTAACTTTTGTCTGTTAACTAAAAAAAAAAAAAATGATTTTAGATTTCTTTGTTTTTATGAATTTCTACAATTTAGGTTTTTTTAGACAACACATCACTATACAAAATTAACAAGAATTTTACAATCTTTCAAAAAAAGTTTTAATTATTTCAATGACCATATTACATACTGTATATCGTATAATGTAAATCTTGAGGAAAATATTTAGGGGACATTCTTTTCCCTACGCACTTATGGAATGAGCATTATCTTATATAATATTTAAATCAAAATGGGAACATGTGATATTTCCATTGTCAATTGATGTAACTGTAGGATGGATTACACTCTGTACTATCCCCTTAATTCATTTTTGATTATATTAGATCCCAAAATAGTCAAAATCCCCTTCACTGGATTATGTGGATTCTGCACAGAGCCATGACCTGAAAAGCAATCTATGCACTAGCATCCAATGACACTAATAACAGTCTTAAACGTTTAGAGATTTAACCAGCCATTCACAGACACTTGTGCATCTCAACACAAACACAAGTGTTTTGTGTGCATTTAAAATAAGAAAGTTCAAACAGATCCTAAGACACTGCTCGCACCCACTCACCCCCTCATAATCGTCATGAATTCATTCATATTTCATGTGGAACGCTTTTATTGTGATTAGTCATGTAAATAGATTGAGATTTCTTTATTCTTTTCGCGTGTTCATTTACATTTATATTGAATTAGGGTACGCAATAGGGGCTCAGAAGAGAGAAAAGAGAGGCTGATTATGCGAACAGATTATAGGCACATCTCGTGGCTATTGTGTTGTGTAATTAAAGGGGAGAGAGGAGAAAAAAAGACAGATGCTGCTTCTCCAACTACCAGACCTTTTATCATCACCAGAAATGGAGTGCGTCTGCTGAAAAACCACCCACCCCCACCACTGTATAAAGATGAACAATACAATAATTTCATTGAAAAACTCAAATCAATCTCATGTTGTGTGACGGACATTTAAAGGAATCATTCATCCCAAAACATAAAACCTGTCTTTTCTTACTCATACTTTTTTAAACCTGCTTGGCTTTCTTCAAAAAGATGATATTTTGAAGAATATCGGCAAGCCCAAACTGTTGGCCCCATGGACAGACACAAAACAAATGCAATATTTGAGTATCAGTCATTTTCATATGCCAACATTTTTCAAAATATCTTATTTGTCATACAGGTTTGAATTGACAACACACTTTTCTATTTGGGTGGCATTACTTCCTTAAACTGTGGAAAAAAGATTCAAAATGAATCTTCTACAACCCTATCATAATTTTGTGGTTATTATCCATGAATGTGTCGTATGTTGGTGGGATGTTATATAGCAGATGGAAACTAATAAAACACATGTAGAGATGATGGCCTACTAGAATGAGGCTCAAAACACAGGGAATTATTCTAATGGATTCGACAGAAAACAGCTGTTTTTCAGTAGAGATTTAAGAAAGATCACTAAAAGAAAGCAGAATAATAACAGATGAGAGAAAGAGATAGAAAGAGCACACAGAATAACAAGCCTGGTCAAACAGAGACAAAAGCAGCTCGCTCAAGACTCAATTTCTCAGCCGTATGATTGGATGTGTTATTACTCTCGCCTTGACCCAATCCATTCACATTGCATTACCCACTGCACACCTTCAAACAAACACATTCAGATGCTTCTCTGAAATGCATTCAAGCAAATCATGGTGTGGCGTCTAAATCCCAGTCAAGGGACGATACGCTGTAAATAAGTGTCCCAATCATTTGTTCTCAACGAAGTAAAAGCCCTCAGCGTTAGGGTTTCTCTTTCTCATCCAGCTTTGAATAACAAGCAGCTTGTTCACCCGTGAAAGGCAGCAGCAGAGATGATATCTAGCTTTTTAAATATAAACAGAGACATTGGCAAGCCTGGCGCATTTGGTAAAGAGGGATTCAAGGTGGTGTTTTATTGTTAAAAGCATCCTTGCTTTTTGCAGATCGTAATACTGTGCTATTATACGGCGGTAACCTGGGTGATAAGAAAAATATTTCTCGAATCCATTATCATTTAATTATATTGAGTGGGAAAATAAATTAAGATTAGAGGGAAATAAAAATGCAATAATAATTATCTGTTCATTTTGGAAAGAAAAAGTATTTATAATATTTTTGTTTTTTTATGTAAATTGGGAAGAAAAAATACACTGTGTTTCTACATAACACAATTTACACAAAAAAATTAGTAAATAAAAATCTTTGAAATTGAATAAATATAATGAAATAGTTCTATTTGAATTAAACAAAAATGGTGGTGTACATTACAAATATATATTTGTTGCAAAAAAATGTAAAAGTATTTTTCATTTTTGAGAAATTAACGGTTGGATTTTATTTTTCACCCAAAAAACTTTTTTTTTCTAAAACATGTTATTAAGTTAATATAAGTGTTAATTATTGTGATATTTAATAAGCCAAATTAAGTATATTTTACAGTGTATGATCTTCATTAAAACAACTGTTCTGGGATATCTTGCTGTAGGTTTTTGACTTTGGCCTGTTCCATTTTCCTATGAAAAAACTATTCCCATTATAAATAATAAAACCATTATAATTTTTGTGATTCAGGTATCAACAGAGGTGTATGAAAATAATCTAAGGCTATATGATCTATGTGTTTTGTTTTTGCCATGACATCACTGGATCTTTTAAACTAATCTAGACACAAGTCCTGCATTATAGGTCACAGAATGTAAGTTTTGGATTACTGAGTAGACATCTCCTCTAATAAGAATCACTTACAAGTCAGTTTCTAGAGCAAGACAAAAGTCAAAACCTAATGTTCTGACATTCTGATAACATCATAGCACGTAAAACCAGAGTCAGACATATTATTTCCTCACTAACGCTCCTATATTATAAAATCAGTTGTGTGTTATTTTGAAACATGTACATGATTTTTACTCTCAGGATAAGGACAGGAACAGGAACTTTATTCATTCAACTAGTGTTGGAGAATCAGTGAACTTAATATAACCAGTGGCATCCACTGACCAGACTGTGAACACCTGTAAAATTCTTTACAGACTTACAGACATCTTAAAAACTGTTTGGTTCCAAACCCAAGTCTGTTATTTATCAGAGTATCTGCATTTATTTTTAGTTAGAAAAATACAATAAATATATTTTAGATGTATAAAGATATAATCATTATCATACTTGTTGATATGCTTTTTAAGCGTTTGTGAGATTTGAATTCCCCTAATTACCTATCTTCATTTTTTACACCTTGTCAAAAAAATCTAAAATCTTTTGACTAGATTTCTCTTCAATCAACCATAGGCCTAAACTGGCACTTATCATCTGACTGAAGGAACAGCGCCCCCTAGCGCTTCCGTTTAATTACACATTCACATGCTCTTCTGCAACATTTCATAGAAATTAAACCATGTACCAATTTACGTCAACTTTAAAAGTGTTTGTGTATGTGTTTTAAGTAAATAAGATCATTATAATTGTCTGCTTCTGTAGTGGCTAGAGGAACATGTAAAAGAGCAACAGATGCAACTGTTAAACTTCGTCTACAGGAGGCGCCATTGCACTACAAGCAACAGCCCTTAGCTCTCATTACACAACCATTTACTGATCAAGTCAGCCTTACTACTCATGAAGTTGAAGATGTATTTTAAGCACAATTTAATTAATCCAACTGAAATGAAGTTGAATAAAAGTTTCTAAACCTGTGCTAATTATATGCCTATTTTTAGTAAAATATGTTTATTTGGACGTGTTTAAATTTGCTCTCACTTGGACATGATGACAAATATATAACCTATAAAGAACAATAATATGTCCTCTAAGTTATTTAGATGGAAAAAATTTCTTGGACAAGAGAGGGAGTAAATTTGTTTGTTCAGTGTGAAAGTTAACCCAAGTCGCTCCAAACCTTTTTACATTTAGTTGGTTGAACACAGATAAAGATTTTTGGACCAATCCTGGTAACAGTTCTTCAACCCCATGACTACCATAGTGGGGAAGATTACAATGAACTTTACTGTCCTACATTCTTCAAAATATAATATTATTTCTACTCTGGTAGTAGATTGGGATGCAAGAACTGTAAGAAATGTTCAAAATATGTTTCTCTGTGTTCATGAGAGCAAAAAAATGTTATTTGTGGTGAATTATCATTTAAATCAATGAATGACCAAGTAGTTACAACATCATGAAGAATCATATGAAAACTTTTTATGGAGGTGGCCGGTGTATTATATATAATAAAATGTTACATTTACAATTTAAAATATCAGGGAATCTACACTCGCATCTCACTATCATCCTGACATTTTGTTTGTGTGTTTGTGAGTGTAACGAGTGTTTATGCGACTATAATCAGGGTAAATCATAATGAGATTTTTCACTTTAGATCTATTCTGACTGATCCAAACACTCTCAACACTGCTTGAGCGTGTGACTTTTACACAGACACTTGCTGTGCATTTCTGTCATTGTGTGCATTCCCAAATGCAAAGTTATGCAAAAATAAACCACAAAAACCTGCACATGCGTGTGTGGATCATTCATAGTCTAGCATTAACAATGTGATGGGTTAAAGCCTCTAAAAAAGCACTGTGTTATTTGTTTAGATCTTTTGACGTTTGTGAGTGGTGTTAAGAAACACACGTGAGACACATGCATCAGCCAAGAGACAGGACACACTACATATGCACACAAAAGAAACAGAGTGCAACATTCCATACAGGTGAACATAAGATTTATTGAACCTGAAATCAATCCATCTTTTCTTGTTTTCTTACAAAGAACGAAAAAAATCCAGCATATAAACTCACACCGTATATGTTGTTAATAGTGAAAAATCGCGGGTTATGCAACAGTTAGATGAGAAGCCAAAACAAAAGCTTTTAATAATTTATCTACAGTTTAATACCATGAAAAAATGGTCATTACTAACATAAGTTATCCTATTAAATAATAAAAGAGGGGATGTTAAGAATTGAAAAGTAAAAAAGCAGATACAGCCTGTTTGGTTCAAGTTTGAAGGTAATGAGCACTTATGGATGATAGAAAACATTAGTCCTTGCATTAATAAATGGTCCACAGGAAGTGAAAATAAAGACAGCTGGTATGAAGTTAAACCCTGTTTTTTGTGCGATTTACGATACGAAAGGTAACGGCACCTGCTTAAAGTACAGCTTTGAACATGTCACATGTAACCTACTCTCTAGTGGAGTGCAGCTTTTGGTAGCCCTGCCTGGCTGAGAGGGTCGGTGCGGTTTAGGAATGTTTGGATACATATTTCAAAAGTTCAGCTGAAGAACTGAGAGTTCAGTGGTTGTCCAGTCGGAGAAGCTGCTCCTTACCATTAACTGTGAGTGATTTAAGCTGGCCGTCTTCTTCAACCTCCACTCTCTCCTGGCCGTTCTCTACAATGCTGAAATAACACAATTTACAAGAACCGCTGTCAATGTCTTTACTCTCAGGGAAAGCACGTTTAATTATTTCCATAATACAGCTTTCTGAGCAGTAAAATTTTAACCAAATAAGCAAAAATCGTACAAGCAGAGTGCAGTATTTAGTGGGAAACTTTTAAAGTCATACGCAAATCTATTAACGTATATGTAGTGTTGACACCGTATTAAAGCAACAAATGGAACGCTTTTGCATAATATTCTTTACTACCGTTTTGTGGTAATCCTTCTTCCATTGACAAATTTGGTAGATGTTGAGACAGAGCGAAAGTTTCCCATTCCTCCTCCTCCGCCTCCAAATGAAGATGAGGAGAATGAAGTGATGCCACCTCCACCCATTGGGCCAAATGAGTTCAAACCTGCAGAGAAGATTAAGCATGCACAGATAAACAAATACAAAAATGTAGGGCAATGAACACAGTAGGTACACACGTATGAACATACCCATGTCAAATGCAGGAAAGGGGGAACTGAAGGGTGAAAATCCAGAAAAGAAGGAATTTGCGGTCCTGCTCCTGCTTACGCCTCGGTGCCGGCCACCAAAGAAATCATCAAAGGGGTCATCAGCTTAATCGAAAGACAGAAACGCAACAGTTTCAGGCTCAAGGCATAAACTTTCCTTGCAAGACCAGAAAAGACATTTCAGGACAGAAATAAACAGTTTGACTTTGTCCCACCGTTCATACATACAGTACATTACATACAAGTAATTTAGCAGATGTTTGTATTAAAAGTGACTCGGATACATTTATTACATGAACATTTGCCAGGCTCAACCTGTGGATAAGGACATAGCTCAAGGACACAACGCTAATAGGTTGTGAATCACCACTTGAGGAGACCAAGCCTACAAAGCTATGATCTTTAACTTCTGTACTAGTGTACATCAACATCCCAAACGTTTTTGCTAACTAAAACACATACCATAAAATTCTATTTGAATAAATCCCCATAATATTGTCAACAGTTTAACTCAACATATATTCCTGCGCAAACACTCTTGGGTCAATATTATTGCATTTTCAAGCACTCAGTCTTTAAACTTTTCCATCTACTCTAAGCAGTTTGCTTTGTCAGTCTAAACCCCGTCTGCTATGTTCTTGCACATACTGTTATTCTAACTGGCCCCCAACCTTGTCATGGATACATAAACACAAGTAAACACCAGTGACCTTCTGTCAGCAAGAAAAGTGTTTCAGAGTGAACTGCTCGGAGTGCTTCCATCTTTTCGCCTTATTTTATTCTGAGTACTTTGACATTCCGCAATCCAACATGCACACACATGAATGTTATCCCTTTTTTAAATTACCTACACACATTCTTGCCTTGCACTCTCTCTCTCCCCCTGTAGCTATTAGTATTCCCTTTCTCTAGCTCCTCTTTTATTTGGAAGCTATTTCTGAAAACATTCCTAATGGATGATGCATGGTCTTCTCTCGACCCACTTGCTGTTCTGTGCGCCCTTTCCATATTTAGAGTGCTTGTATGTCCTACACACATGGCATTATACCATCTGCTGCGAGCAGTTAGGGCAAGTGGGCACAGGGTGGCACAATCTATGACTGCTTACATCTGATGTGTCTTAATATGTGTCAATTTTTCTTTTTGAGATGATCCTAAGGCAGCATTTATCATTTAAAAACTTTTTCACAACACTTCAGATAAACACATTACGTAAACACATCAAGGAAAACACATTTAATAAACCAAAATGTTCTATTTAGTCCATTTAAGGGAAGTTATTTCACTTGGCAGGCGCACAATAAAACAACATATTTCCCACCAAAATGTAATCTTACATCAACTGCCCAAAAAACATCTTAAATTGCTCTTAAACACATTCAACTTAGAACATAGCCCTTACTTAAATAATGAATTCTTTATTTTAGAAAGTGGTACTTTAGTTAATAAATCCACTTTCTCATGAATATAAGTAACAGAACTGTAGTATTGTGAAAAATAAATCATCTTTGATTTATTCTCTTAAATGTACTTTTTTGAAAACTAAATACATTCACTATAACCAAAGTCTCTGATATGTACCATAAACTAAAATTAATAACTGTATTGACGTGAACTTACATTAACAATGATTAATAATTGCTGAATACTTATATTGTTCATTGTTAGCTAAGGTAAGTTAATGCATTTAATATATTAACTACTGTAAAGTTTAAATTTATTAATAAAATAATGTGGATGATTGTTAATTGTTTTGTTTTCTATCCACCCTAAATTGAGCACATTAATAACATATGCATAGATATAAAAATATATTCCTTTAATAAATATTAAAGTTACAACCACATTACGCATGTGTTTTCAGTGAATGAAACACAAAAGTCAAGACATTAACAGAAAAGGCTTATCTGCTAACGAACACAAGACACAATGATTTCATACAAAGCCTAATTCCTAAATATAACTTCAACAAAGTCAACCCTGTGACGGAAATTATATGACCTTCATTTCAGCTCCTGGGAATGTAATTCTTATTTTTAACACTTAGATGAAGAACAAATTTCTGTAAGAGGCTCCTCTTTATTACTGACATTTTAGATGCTATAATACATTCAATATACCATTCTTCATATATAGTTTGGATGGAACTCTTTCTACTGTGTGCAGTATATAAAGAGTTGGTTTCTGAAAGAAGACTACTCATTTTTTTTAAACAGGTATCATATCAAGGCGTAGTTAAAACAACTGCAATTTTCAAACTGCCAATCCACATCAAGCAAGAAAAATATTTTAGGAATGAAATGAACTTTTCATACACATATTTTTATTTACTTAATTAATATAAGCTTACGTATAGACATACCAAAAAAATCTCCAAACGGATCTCTGCCTCCAAAAAATTCCCTAAACACATCCTCCGGATTACGGAATGTGAATCCACCCATGTAGTCGTCTTCATAACGTCCTCCTTTTAACAAAGCAATTAAAAACAATTGAAAAACAAAGTAAAAAACAATTAAAAAACAACAAAATAGAAAAAATAACAATAAAATAGCACATACCTCTGCTAGACAGTCCTTCTTTACCGTATCTATCATACTGACTGCGTTTGGCTTCTGTTAAAGAGAAGAATGTGGCTTTCAAATTCACATAGCATAAAGAGTTATTGTACAGATAATAATATGATTCTTATTAATTATACACTCCTCCGACATCATTTTTTTCCTGTTATACATGGAATTGCACTCTTACAATATGATATCAAAGCTTTTTTTTTAACTATTACTATTAGTCATACACTTCTAAAAATGAGGTTAATAAAAGTTCCACTAGGAAACATTCAGTCAACGGGTCTTTAAAGAACCGTCTTGTTTTTACCATTTATAAAGAACTTTTTTGCAACAAAGAAACTTTTATAATACAGAGAGGCTTTTTGGATATTAAGTGTTTTTATGGAACCATTAAGACAAAAAAGTTTCTTCAATGTCATCAAAAGGCATATTTATTTTTAAGAGCGTACACAAAACATAACACATAAATAATTAATGTACATGCTAACACAAAAAAGAAGATGTTCAAGTCTACACAAAGGGCAAAGTGGATCAGTTTTTGAACACTTCAGGAACGTTGGCTTGAAGAGTAACAATCTAGGCCAGAAGAGTGTCACTCTCTGGCTTCGCTCAAAATTACTTCCTATTCTTAACTCTGAGAGGACCTGTCTCACTTGAACACGTTGACTTCGAAACGCCTTTTTAACCTTTACTGTTAATTTAACACCATTTAAACACCATACAAGAACCTCGGACTGTTTTATGAGGTTCTTGTATGATCCATGCCTGTTAAGATAATATAAAACGCCAACTTGCAACAATAAGCAGCAAGTAAAAAATACTCAAAATGGAATTTTAAAAAAGTATCATTGCATGATAATTATAGTAAAAATAAAGGAGCCTATACCATCTGACAGGACTTCATATGCCTCTGAAATCTCTTTGAACTTCATCTCTGCATCTAGTTTGTTTTCTGGATTTTTGTCTGGATGCCACTTTAATGCTTGTTTCCTGTACCTGTCAAAAACAACACATGTATCTATATTAAATACAATGTTAAGATATCAGATGTACATCCATATGTTTATTTTCTACAAATATCACCAATATATGTAAATGACACAAAGCTTGTAATGGGTTTTAACATCACTGAAATGCATTATTACACTAAAGTAACTGTATTGTTCCGCATAACACAAAAGAACACATTTTGAAGAAATTTGGTAGAACCAAACACCTGTGGCACTTATTCACTTTACTGACTGGAAACAAAATTGGGTCCATGTTACCAACATTCTTGAAAAATATCTTCCTTTATGTTCTGCAGAATAACGTTAAAGATTTTAAATATCAATAGATGATGAAAACATTATCATTTCTATGTGGACTTTAAATTCATAGCTTTTTTGCCTTTTTGTTCACATAGGACAGTGGAGAGTAGGCAGGAGAATATATCTGGTTAAATGGTTCATGTATATGACTGGAGCACAATCATTGCTCTGATAAAACAAATATTTTCAATGTAAAATAGCCCTGTCTTTTATGATGACAACTCATCAATATATGCCAAAGTCCTCACAATACAGGTCAAGCCCCACAATACGACTTCAGTTGGTGAAACAGAAGGTCAGCATCTCTGCATGCTAGGACTGAATCAGCAATACAGACTCAACAGCACACAGGAGGGTCAATAGCCTAAACCAAACACTCCATACACATGGGGATTTGTTCTTTGCACATCTTTTAATAGAGTCTGCCCTCCACAGCAATGGGCTTTAGAGATTCCCCTTTTAACCATCAGCACTTTCAATGTCCTAAACTATCAGGATCCAATAGAGGTTTGCTTACCTAAAAAGCAAAAAAGGACAAGAAACACCTTCCCAAGAAAAGGACGAGTGATTAAGGCGTGGGGTTTAAGCATAAAATTAAATCTCAGACTATCTATATACACCCTCCATATCAGATTTCCCTGGATTTTAATATCACAACAAAGGTAAAACATACATTTACAGAGACAAAGGTACAGCAGCAAAGAGCAGAGGTCTCAAGAAGCAAGTATAAACTAACCCCTGTGTTGCAATATTACCGTTATCATGTTTAAAAATAGCAGCCCATAACAGAACACAGGGTACTTACGCTTTCTTAATTTCATCATGTGATGAATTTCTCGGCACACCCAGGATCTGGTAATAATCCCCCATGGCGCAGAACTTGGCTTTCCACTCCAAAAGTGAGGATGAGGGCAACCACCGAGTGGCCCTAGAATGAATATAACAAACACTTTTAGACACAACTGGGGAGGGTCAGTGATATAGATGTGTGTGTGAAAGGGTGGTCATAATCAGCAAGAAACTTAAACCACCTTCATCCAGTCATGTGCATATTCAAGTTTACAATTAATAAAAGGACATGATCATTTGTATTGTCCACTTTGGGATCTCAACATGATTTTCTTAAAGCTTTGCCTTATCACCAACTACACATAACCTCAAATCTAAAGTTTTTTTACGGTGAGGAACAAACTGTCAACAACACATAATATAAACATCGGAGACCAGAGGAGGAGTATCAGTGTGGCTGTCCAGTTGGATCTCATCTGTGTGTTATTTATATCTGCAGTGTCCTTCAGGACAGGCTCAGAGGTGATCATGGCACAACAATGATTCTCTCTCTTTAATGGCAAAGTAAAATACAACATCTCCATAACATATTTGTTTTTTCTTTACCTACAAATCTGTATTTCTTATTTTGGTTTACATAATTTCATGTTTAACTGATTTTGACAGCTTTACTTTTTTTTTTACCTTTAATTGATAGGATAGAGGAGAGGATACTCGAAATTTGGCTGGACAAAGACAGGGAAATAGGACCAGTAAAGGTTGCAAAAAAAGGTCTGGCAGCAAATGCACATCACTACATGTGGGCACGGCTTTTGTGCAAAGACTGTGCCCATTTCACTGGAACTGATATACTTATATAAATGGTAGTTACAAAGTTGGATCCACCCAAAGAAAATATGCAACTTACTGCCAAGATTTAAACCTAAAGATATATATAAAATGTAAAAAGTTATTTCTGCAGGCTACTCCAACACACTCTTCTACGGTATACTACAAAAAAACAATTTTCAACTGAAAATATAAAAATAACTGATTAAATATGTTTAAGGTCAATTTTTGTTAAGAAAAGAAACATATTATACATTTACCTAATGAAAAAGTAGCATTTACGTAACAAATGTATTTGTAATATATACCTTATATATGTATGTATTGATGAATTCCTAATTAGTTAATCAGGTTATATTATTTTATACTACGACATACACAGAATTACAGTTTTTTTATCATTATTTTTTGAGTGTTCCAAAAACACCGTTAAATTTATTAGGTGTAGAAACATCAACAATTCTTGTGCAAAAAAATATAAAAAAGCTGGTAAAATTACGGTTCGTGAAAAAGACTCATTAAAATCAAAATTCACAATGTCAACAACCAAAAATAATGGCATTTTAATACTCACAGACACTAAAAAAACACTAGTTCACCTGGTCCCTACCCACTTTCTGGGTCATTAAGCAGCTTTTCTTTCACCACACCTGCCTTACATAGTCTAAAATTCCTGACTCATGCTTCTGTCATGCTTTTAAATCATCCAAGATATACGCATTTCAGCAACATTCTCCTTATCTAACTTTCTCTAACATCTTGTACATTGCATGTTGTTCTTTCTTTTCCTGCTTGTCATGAAATAGCAGTGAGGGCAAAAGCACACATGTGTGAACAGATATGAAATGGCTGCTGAATTCTCTGAAACTTGTTTTTGGTTTCACACATGGGCAATAAGAGGTGACTGCTGGCTCAGCCCACACTTCTTAGAACATCTTGCCCAACCTAGACCCTGTGAGACTGTTGATCAAGTGATTGTTGCATAGCATTGTGGTTTAGTGATTTAAATACCTATTAATAGTACAATTAAAGCTCTTTTATTGGTGGTCAATGTTTCCCATGAAATCTCAGTTGCTAACACCCTTCCGACTAAGAACTTTACAGGTTTGAAACAACTCGAGGGCAAGTTATTTATGATAGATGTTTTATATTTGGGTGAACTATCCATTTACATGAACGGGTTTATTTTTGTGACCACATTGAGTAAATGGACCAACAAAACAAAACAAAAATGAGTAGTCTAAGAGTGACGGGACGGTTTACTGTTTCTGGTGAAAATTTGAAGTGTAGATATGCTTACTTAAACAAAAAAGTACATACTCTTAGTGCATAGTATAAGTTGACAAATCGGGACCAAGCAACTAATTGGGCTTCTGGGTTTATGGACAACGGATCTAAGACCATC